>JAODUM010114783.1:0-12459 GCA_025399915.1 Enypniastes eximia
TTTTTTTTTTTTAATATATATATATACAAATAATGTTATAAAAAACACCGCAGAGGTTTTTTTTTATTTATCATTATGAAAGTTACGACACAGAGCCAACGTGTTGTAGGAGGTTACGGTGAATTTAATGAGCAACGTGGTAGTGGTTTCTTTAGTTCTTTAAAAAAGGTTGGAGCAGGAGCATTAAAGACTATTGGTAAATCAGCTTTAAGTACAGCTAAACGAATAGGTACAGCAGCAACACAAGATACATTATCTGCACTATCATCTGCAGTAGAAGGTGATATTGGTTTTGATCAAGTAGCTGGTATCGTACTTAAAAAGGTGAAAGGAAGTTTAAAACAAGAATCGAAGCAAGCACTAAATAATTTTATAACAACAGGTACGAAACGTAAACCTGTAAGAAAGACGAAGAAAAAGACTATAAAGAAAAAGAAAGTGCAACTAGGGAACGGTTTGGTAGCACGGAATCCTTTTGACATTTCAGTATGATTTCAACAAAATTAAATCTGTTCTCTGAAAATGCGAACATTAAAAGTTCCGTAGAAAGAATAGTACAAGCCGAAGATACGGGAAATGGAAAATATAATGTACATATAAACGCTAATGGTGCTGTACCACTACAATCGTTGAGAGTTGTAGCAAGAAGAAAGATGCAAACCGGTGCAAATGCAGATATAGCTGTGGGTGTACCAACTAATGCAGATGCCGACACTACATATTTTACGTACGGTACAACGAATATCGAACAAGTATATATAACCGTTAATGGTGTATTGCTTATTAAGGATGATAGGTTTTCATTGCAGCATGCATATCAGCATTTGTACGGTGATAATCTGTACGAATCAAAGATACGTGCTAAAACAGCTTCTTCTGGTATGTTTAGCAATAATGCATTTCGATATGGTAATATAACAGCCGAAATGAAAGCAGCAACACATCTGCTATTCCACGACTTCCATGTCATTACAGATGATCTGTACGTTTGGAACGGGGTAGATAACTTTATTCCAGAAGGGAGTAATGTTGTTATAGAGTGGAAATATGCAGATCACTCAGTATTAAACAAAGCCGTAAACGCAACATCTGCAGCACTTTTAGGCCCTCCCTTATACCAAAACGTACAACTGCACTACACCGAGAATACAATGTATACCCCTCAGCACACTACTACACTTGCATTCAAGAAGGTCCAATCCTCACAGATATCTATTCCAATTGGTACGACACAAACAACAGTTACAATGAACTGCGGAAAAGGTGCTAAAAAGTTTGCTCTTATATTTCAACCAGCAACTGTAGCCGCACGGGGAATGGGAACAGCAACTCAAGCATTTGGTGGTACAGAGGTTTATATGGATTGGATTGGTATATCAGTAACAAGAGGGGAACAAGTACGTACGGAGCGACTGCATTCTGAATATCTGGAGGAACGTTATGATATATATTTGAAACGTTGTGGCGGTGATGCTAATCCGGTAATACCAATGTTAACAGAGGTGCAGTTTGCGCAATCGCCGGTGTACATACTTGATCACAACAACCAGAAATCCCAAGCTGTTAATGCGAATTGGATCAATGATAGTGGAACGTGTGATGTTACATTATCCTTTATAACAGCCCCCGTAGAATTATTAAACATGACACTATTTACGGAAGTCCCAATAACAGCTGCTATATCAAAGGGAAGAACAGATGTTACAAGTATTCCCAATTCTTCCTAAATTCCCACGCTATATCAAAACAGACTCTCCTAAACAAACAAATCACGATATATATGTAAATAGAATAATGTAATTTGATCTTTTTGTTGTTTCGGTTTGTTAAATAAACTGCTCATTTCAGTTCACGTTTCGTGTTCATATGCGCTTCTGAAATGGCGAACACACCATTAATATTAGAAGATGGTCAATTATTCATCTCCTATGGGCTGCGAGGATCGGGTAAAAGTACAGCTATTCAAAACATGGTAATGGTTAAAAATGTCAGCAAACGAAACATAATATATATAAACCCAACAAACAATGACACGTTAAAAATCTATAAGATGATGAGTAGTGCAGCAAGTATACCAAACATCGCATCAGTTGTACATTATGCTAAACCCGACTATGCTATGTTAGCACAAGTTAAAAATTCAATTATTATATTTGATGATTTACAAAGTACATTACAGAAGAATATGAATGAGATTTTAACTGTGGTTAATAATTCCCGCCATAATCACTGCGTTATATCTGTTATACTCCATGGCTTACTTGGAACAGGGCTTGTGCACCTATGGCGTGCTGCCACACACATATTTTTCCACAAAATAGCACTCCAAGAACGCGCATCGCTAAAGCGGAGACTAGAAGGAATGTTACCATCCCAGCAAACATTAGCACTGTTCGCATACCTAACACAACCAGGTTTCAACTATGTTATGGCACAAACACAAGCACCAACAGAGCAAGCATTCATTGCTATCCCACAAGATAGACTGCCGTATTTCCTTTTTGATAGCGAACGCTGATGGAGAGTATGTAATTCGGTTCTGTGTTTCTATTCTGTGTTTCAGATTTATGGTATAATAAGGAAGATACCAGAAGTTAGTGATAAAGAACAATATCTTTATAAAAACATTACACATTATTATTTATTCACTTTTACGTTATCATCACCATGGCAAGTTATCGTTCTGTAGATGATGTAAGTATTCTTTAACTTATCACACATGTCGTTTTTTTATTAATTGTTGTTCGTGGGCCTGTTATACCCCCTCCTTGTTGTTCATGCATTTTCATATATTTTAAACCGTTTCTCCCAACCTCCGCAGCAACCTTCGTTGACAGCTTCCCGTTTTTAACAAACATGTTAATAGCTTTCAGCGTTACAGCGTGATTCTGGAACCCATCAAACGTTGCATGTCCAAGAGTAATGAAATGTTTCAATAGTTCACTTTCGTCATCATGTGTATTAGAAATCATATCCGTAAACAAAATCTCCAAATCTTCCCAATTCTCCTTCATAAATCTTATCCAACGGTTATTTACGGCGGCCATGTTTCTATTCATAGATTCTATCCCGTGATACACCTCCACTACAGTTGGAATGCTACGAAAGTTTAGACGAAGAGTAAGTGTAATCTAATATTCACTCTGTGTAAACAATACATCTTGTGTAAACAATACAAGTATTCCCAATTTTTCCTTCGCTATATCAAACGTTGTTTGTTATAAGTTCGTTAGTTCATAACTTTATGTACGTTAAAATACAAAATATGAGCTATTCAACAAAAAGTGCGAAACTAGAAATTACTGATAACAAATCACAAATGCAAATACTTTCACGTGCACCACCATTATGTTCCGAATGCTGCAAAATACAAAAAGATAAAACGAATGAAAACATTGAAGCAAACGAAGAGGCTATAGTAACAATACAAAATATTGAAGAAAACGAAGTTGCTAGGGTCGTAACAATACGAAAGAAGAAAAAACGAAAACATATAATATGGTGCTCTCGCTGTGAAGATGAAGAGGTGTATAATGAGGGGGACATGTGCGATAGTTGTGGGGAAAACTACTGCCACAACGATAACTGTACAAACCCGCTTGGAAGTGACGGAAGTGAAGGATATTGTAGAGACTGTGTATCGGAAGCCTGCAATAATTACTATTGTAATTCTGAATCAGAATCAGAATCGGAATAAATACATATATTTTGAATTAAACATGTAATTTTTTTAGGCTTAGAAAAAATTGAATCCTCTTATAGTAAATGCTCGTTGTTTAGATCTCCTGTGAAACGCCGCCGTAGGAAAGTACGCCCCGCATTAAATTTTGATAATGTACAAATGGAAGCACCAGTAATAAGAAGAACAACAACAACACCTAACACCGTTGACACCTTGGTTACGGCATTACTGGAACGAGGTATCAGCATTGTAACTTTATCTACGCTAGCACGTTCGCAGTACATCCAGCATTTACATACTTGCGCCGCTATACCACACAGCAACCCGTGTGGCAAAGACATACATCGCACATTGTATTGTCATGCCATCACCAACGAAATTGTTGCGTATAAAGCACACAAGATTCAATGCAGTTGCTTCACGCTATCCACTGTGCTATGCCAACAGTGCCATGTATTATTGAAGCACGTGAAGGCCGCATGCAACATTGCCTATGCAGTTGTCGATACACCTGTAAAGCTGAGGAATTGGGCAGCAGTATACAAAACGGAAACGAACCATTTTATCAGTGCTGCCTATTCTGTATTATAGATGTTAATAGAATATTCGCTTAAGAATAATTGTCATTTCCTTTTCTCTTCCCCTATAGAATGTGAAGGACCCGATAGCGACCGCTCCAGCGTAGTCAGCGCTCATACCAGTGATGAGGACTTCCTGGATGATGAACCTATTAGCACCAACCGCAGCGCATACCGCCGGTACGACGCTATGAGACACAGCATAGAACTAACAGAGAGCGCTGAGGACAATGTACACAAATCACAGACCTATAGCGCTGAGGATGATGTACACAAATCACAGACCTATAGCGCTGAACCAAACGAACCAGATCAATCTGAAGCAAACATCCCCGATCGCTCTGTCAACGAACCAAACGAGCCAGATCAATCTGAAGCAAACATCCCCGATCGCTCTGTACCTGATCTCCCAGAGTGGAATCACCAACCAGGACACACCACTGCGGAATACCACAGTGCAACACACGAAACCTTACATCTCCTGTACCAACACGTTGGGCAGATGGAAGTGCTAAGTGCACCTACCGGCTACTGCCTCGTACCCCTGAGCTTCAAGGTGGATAACCTGTTCGACTTTAACACATCGTATGATGCCGTAGGACGCAGGTCCGTGATCTGGAGGTACGTTCAAACATACTTAAAACCATTGTTATATTACATAACGAAACACATATTAAACGTTATTTATATTCATAGGGGCCCGCGGAATAACGATGTTGGTTTCGCAATGTTTAAAGGAAAGAAGGTGTATCGGAAACTACCACAGGAGCGCAATATATATCATATATCGCAACATACGTACACGTATCTTTCGAATATGACTATGAGCCCGGAGTTCACTGTACGATATGAGCTCGGCGGTCCCGGGCAACACCGCATAAAACAACAGCAACAACTAACCAAAGCCAGTGTGAACTACAATGAACTGCGGGAGCTATTACAGGCGAGCCCAGTAACAACAGGTTCACAGTTCTTGATAATGCTGCAGTTCCTAGTCTATAAGTGGGACCGCAGCATTGAACAACTGCAGAAGTCGTATGCTGTGGAAAAAACCCAGCTGGAACTGTTTCTGAACAATCTGCCAAACGCTAGTGCTATATGCGTCCTTAGCGATGCACTGAAAATCTGTTCAGAGACAGTAGCCACTGTTGCTGCCATACGATCAGAGTATAACAAGGATATGAAAGCTATCGACCAGCTGATGTACTTAACTACACATATGCTGGATTGGGTAGTGGTACGCGCCTATGAAAAACAAGTCACCCCCATTACAAATCGTGAATTAAATCTATACATAGCAGGTAGACATCACAGAGATGTACAGACAACAAACATACTAAAACGTGTGGCTATGTACATACATGTTGTATATCTTAAGGGGATACAGAATCTAGAAACCTTTCTAGACGGGAATGAAATCGATCTGTACGTGGATATACTGACCAGTACACTGCAGAAGCAACGGAGGAATGCAGTCCTTCTTGTCGGAGCACCCCGTACCGGAAAAACATACTTTGCTACACGACTGCTATCGCTGTTTGATGGTGTGGCATTGCAAGCTACAAACTGCGCGAATTCGTTTGTATTTGATGCCGCACTACCATCAGCGATGATTCTATTAGAGGATTTTCCGATAAAAAGCTTTTTTGAGGTACTGTCGTCTCGAATGGCAGTACTGGACGGTGATAAGGTGGAAGTGAACATGAAACACCGCGATGTGCAATTCCGCCAGCAACCGCCAACAGTTATAGCAACCCTGAACGACGTGGGCAATACCATCTTTTCTATGCAGCAGCAGCTTCATGCCTACCGCCTTCACGCATCAGTACCATTGAGCAGAGAGGGAATTATTCTTGATCGGTTCGTTATAAAGGAGTGCAACCAGCCTGTTGGTGAATTCGGGACATGTTGCGAGCAACAGATGAACCTGATGGACACTCGATCAACGAGCACCCAATGGGGTTTTGTTTATTATGTTTCAGGCGGAACATCTTCAAGTCATCATTTGGAAGCAGTGATAAGGGTATACGAAGCCATGGATTCCTTGATATATGGGGAAAGGAATCTTTGCGAATAACCTATCGGGGCCATGATATTAACATAACTGCGTTGAACATAGATGAGTCAATGTTAGGATTTGATATAAACGATGAATAATGTATATATATTTTATATAGTACCTCGTTTTCTATTTACAATAACTCCATTTCAAAAAGGAAGGCTATCATTTCGTTTGTGGGATCTTTGTGAGTTTCCAAATACCTCTTATAGTTTGTAATATATAGCAATGCCCTCCCATGCATAAAACGAGGCATTGATCTATGCCACAACATAATAAGCATATCTTTTACAACTTTGTGAATGTCCTTGCTTTTGTAGTTGTTGTAATGCGCATCACCTTCATTATGATGGCGTGTTATTGCGCTGATAATAGTAAGTGTGTTGGGCTAAAGATACAAGAAAAATAATTAATATTTTTATATATTATAATAAATGTATATAAATAATACACTTTAAATATACTTACATCTGCAGCCATCTTGTGTAAACTCTGTGTTTCGTAAGTTGTTTCGTAATGATAACAACAAGTATTCCCAATTCTTCCTAAATTCCCACGCTATATCAAAACAGATATGATGATGGCATTTGTTGACTATCCAGTATCTGAAACACAGAATCGAAACACAGAACCGTAATGATTAAAACACAGAACAGAATTTCTGTACCTATACGAATGAAATTTCATTCGAAGTATTTAAGCAGAGTGTATTTTCGGCAAACTGGTATGGTAGAGTAGCTACATATTGTGAACATTGTCAACAATCTTATTTATAATTTATTCTTGTGAACATTTAGTTAAGAAACAACCTCGTTTATCTAAGTCGGAAGAACTGAAGTTTATTGAGAATTTATCAAATTCTAGTGTGGTTCGAAAAGCGTATCATAATCAAAAAGGGGGATCTAAACATACTATACCTATACAACGGTATAAATGGAATTGAAATTTAATAATTTTTTATTTCGCGAACAACATACGTATTTGTAACACAAACATGGGAAGCCTAATTCACACAGCGACGTATAGAAGAAATGGGGCGCATACTGCTGCAAACAACTGGGGTGAGTCATACATTCTTAAAACAGTTTATCATTCTATTTACATAACAAAGCACATATGATAACAAAGCACGTTTATTTATAGGGTTGAACACAAATTACTTTGCTGAAGTGCTGCCTGTTGAATGTGTGGAGAAAATATTACTATATGCACTAGAACGGTATGACAAGAGATACAAACCTTGGCACAGCTACGGTCGACTGGAACGAACATGTACATTATTTCAGCACATTCTGGAGAAGTACAGAGAGCGATATTTGTACAAGTTACATATCGACCTTTGTGTGCGTAACATATCGGGCAGCACAACGAAAGTTATTGCGATATCAGAACATGGCAATACTTACCGCACAAAGGTTCGCGCGAAATACCTGCTGGTGAAATGTGGATATTATTCTGGAGTAGGCAAAGAGATCATGCACATTGTTGGCATGCGTCATGCTACGGCTGTATTAGTACTAGACTGGGGGTGGAACATTGTAGGGCCGAATATGTACACGGTTACTAATGTTGTTTTTCCATCACTCATTGCAGCAGCAGGGAGGAGGAGAGCAAGGATGTCTACACAGCAGGCTGGGAGGCGACGTCGTGCAATGAGGGATATCATGAATATGGAACCAGATATCCCTGTTCCGGAAAGCAGATATCCGTGGGTTCAAGATGTAATTGATTTGACTTCCGACCTACAATAACACTACTACCGAAAATACGCTGTATACCTAACGTTTTAATTGTAAACGATAATAGTGGTAAAATATACACATATATATTATATTCTCTTCTGCGAGTGTTCGTTTGTGCAAGTAACGTTTCTAGCATTTTTCACTGCTTGCATATCGTGCAGCAGAGTCACAACATGACACTCCTGTATAAATTTAACCATTTTATCTTTCTCGCAAAGTTGGTAATACCCCGGTGTAATTCCACATCGCTCCTCCACATGATCTAATATATACATCAGCTCATTCCGATCTGCTGCGCTAACATCATCCGGTATACATGCTTTAATACCCATATATGCGGTGAAGCAGCCGTGCTCCTCTGTTTGCTTTACTGAAAATGTGCTATCGACATTATCGACGTATTTCTGGAACACTGATGTTAAATGGGATTCCATTCTTAAAATAAAATAGAGTTATCATTTCTTCTGCAGCTTAATACGCGTAACAATAGACTGATATGGAAAAACACCCTCATCTATAGCTATATCCTTTTCTATGTATCTAGGGCGTACAGTGAATGTTAGTGTGCGCGTTGGGTTGGGTATGTGAATACTCGGGTCATGTGTCATTTGCGAATTCGGTAGATGGAGCGTTTCTCTACTTCTGATATCAATTTCTTCGAATATATCACTGCCGGCACCACGTGAACCAATTTGATCATCTGCCTCTGCTAGTGCAAACCCGACAATGGAACGAATGTTCATGTTTACATCTGCTGCGCCCCAAGATGTAGTAGCTTCTAATGAGAATCTCCCGTTCGGGAGTACCTTTGGAACTGCTTTACTATCTATTAGTGATACCTCTTGGTCAAGTATGCCATTGAACGGTCGTATCTTTACGTTGGCCATGTGCCTGAAGTTTGGGGTGGCGTGTGTTATGGCGGCGATATATCCCGCTTCCATCGCTGGTTGTGTTACGACAGCAATATCTTTGCGGTTTCCAACCGGTATCTGTAATAATGGGTATTCCTGCTTTATACTTAGCGTTTGCGTGTTCCATGTGTTATGATTTACAGCGTTCTTGGAAACATCTTGGGATGTTATATGTAACATATGGAAACGGATTTCTGCTATTAAATCTGTTAACTTATACGAAAGGTTACTGTGGTACCCTTGCTCCCACTCACACCGTACCATTAGCATCCAGAAATGATTCGCTGGGGGTGTAGTTGTCACATATCGTGATTTTATTTGGTATATTCCAACAACAGAAGACGCAGAAAGTGGAGGTGTTGGTTGTGCTGATGTTTTTGTTTGAAATATATACCACACATAACAACATAAATCAGTATCAGAGGTAATTATATCACGACCCCAAACCCTAGCACATATCGTTGGAACATATGACGGGCCATTCATTAATGTTCCGAGGGCCGATACGGCGGAACTATTAACGGTGTATCCTAACACACGGGGGATGGTAATTGAAATTTTGTTTGGCATGGTAAAGGATGTTCGCTGTTTCGAGCTGTTGTGGAATGCTGCGGGAAATGCTGTTACAATAGCTTGGTACCAACCCTGCAGTGGATAGGATAGGTCTACTGTGAATTTAGAAGTGGTATTATCGGGATAGGCTGTGGTTGGTACACTGGAGAATGTTATTGTGTCGCTCATCTAAATAGAATGGGGAGATATAAGTTGCACCTTCATATAAACTACAAATAATATATATACACAGTTATGGTGTTACGTCTACACCTCTTGATGTACACAGTGCCAGGGAGTTGCAGATGGGTTGATGTGGGCATTTTGATCTAATTTCGTAACAAATAACATCCATCATATAAGTGTTCCGTAGAGTATTTAGATATTCTCGCAATACACGCTGGTGGTATAGCACCCATGGGATGTCCTGGAACCCCTGAAAGCAGGATGTCGGTGATTTCAGTTTGTGTGCGGGACAGAGTAACACCTTCCCGTTCAAAATGCGGACACTGTCCCTTATGCGGTAATTCCCGGTATAGCGTCCGATAACGTCATGGAATATCGCGAAGATATTTATTGTACTGCACGATAGGAATGATAGTATTCGATGGAACAGTGTTCTTCGTTTACGCATACCGATTACACCCAAACCATCTAGCTGTGTACAGTTACTGGAACTATTTTCATCAGTATCAATCTCTGTGCTACCAATCATTAGGGCATTTAGCAACAATACAGCATATATGTTAAATTCCCCGTTTGTGGTTCTGCCAAAGTCTTTGAATCCTATGCTATGTTTCACACTTGTGCGTAGCATAGTATATATACGTTGATAGAAATCCGTCATCTAAGAAATAAACCAATATAAATTATCGGTATGACTTCCTTGTTGTTCATGCATTTTCATATTTAAACCGTTTCTCCCTCCTCTGGGTTGCTACCTTACCAAATCGTGTTAGCATTTTCGTTTTGTTTTCTTTCGAAAAGATCTCGTGTAAGAGATGTTGTTGCTGTGCAATTTGCCCTGTTAATGTATTAAGGGTATAAAATATTTGTTCTTCGTTACGCGTGAGAGGACGTTCGGGTTCAGGAGCTCGCGATGGATGGATAATGTTAACACCATCGTGGAACTGTGTTCCTCCTACTTTAGAAGCCAGTGTTTCCTGGTATGTTGCAGCACGTGTTGTGGGATAAGCTGCACCGTGAGCAGCACCCTCCGGTGTGATGTATGTTTGCTGCTGGAAGGACGGTTGTTGCTGTGGTTGTGTTTGTTGTTTTCCTTGTATGTATGCTTCCCACGCATCTTTCGTTGTTGGAAGATTTGTAATAATTTGATGGGTCATCTAAATTCAATGATCAATAGCATACTTTAGGAAAGGTGTCCCTTGGGAAAACAAATTTCTATTATATTGCATATTTCCTGCAAGTATATTTCGTATATCGCCATCTGCTGTGTTAGCACTATTAATTGCAGCCGTGGCAACCTGCCCGCCAGTATTAATAGCTGCTGTACCCAGCTGTATACCAGCTTCTGCTGCTGTAAGACCATAACCATACTGATGAAGACCAAATGGTGATTTATATTCAGTCTCTATTCCAACTGGTGATCGAAATCCAAATCCTCCTCCTCTCTGTCTTGATTGGGTGTAGTTTGGTGGTACTCTGGCAGTCCAAGCAATACTATTTGTACCATTTTGTACAGCTGTTATCATAGCAAGTAGGAAGTGCGGATACTTATTGTATGCTTTCTTGATGTATTTGTAGCGTTCTGGTTTCCCTTTAGCAGTAGCTATAAAATTAGCTATATGTGAATATTCCTGTGTGAGTACATTGCGTGATAATGTGAGAATGGTAACCCACATTGATTGCTTTTCTACAGCAACGCCACATAGAAATATTGCTGCTTTAATCAGTAGGAGCACTGTTTGATTGCTTAATGATCGCATGCTATTGTATGGCATTGGGTTTCCTTCTGCAAGTTCACTACCCAACAGATATATCTCCCCTAACGATTGTTGAGCTATTTCTGGTTTTAGTGTACGGGCATACCGCTTCATAGCTGTGAATCTGGAGGAGGAGTTCTTTCGTGCTGCTAATACATTTTTTCGAGACGGTAATCTCCCTATATTTGGTAGCAGTGCTAGGTCTTTCCCGCGATTACTAGGGACTGTACGTTTTGTGCGGGCCATCTAAAATAATATGCTTTGTGGTATTAAGGGAATTGTTGTAAGATAATATGCCTTATGGTATTAAGGGAATTGTTGTAAAATTGAAATAGCGGTTTAAAGGTCTTGTTTAGCATAATTAATAATATAATATGTACACACAGTTCTCCGCAATAACTACTGTTATAGAACTGTATTCTTTTTGTGAATAAAAGTTTATAAGCAGGAACATCTAGGTAGCTTAACTGAGCATAAGAATCTATAACATATGTTTCTGCACGATCTCTATAAATAATAATCCAATGCTTCCCAGCTTTATCACAATTCTGAATATTAACAATTGCTAAACCATTTGTGAACTTTTCCAAACACATAACTGGAACATTTAGAACACCTCTAGCACTTAGTAATAATCGTAAATGGGATGCAGTAGTCATACCTTGATTTCCTACGATAAAGTAATTGCTCTTGCTTTTAATTTCAACGATTGCTGTAGCGATACTTTTAATGCTGTAGCGATACTTTTACTTTCACCTCTACTATAAAATATAGCTTATAGCGCTATTTTCTTAAAATAATGTTGTTTCCTAGATTAAAGATTAAAAAGTGACTATACAAAAACTAACAAAGTGCATTCCTGATAAGTGATTCCATATATCTGAATCTCGTATCAAACCGAATTTGTAAAATGACCTTGCAAATCCTCTCTTTGAATGCTGTTAAGCTCACAATTAACATATAACACCACTCCACCACCAGAACATTTACAA
>JAODUM010115894.1:1156-12335 GCA_025399915.1 Enypniastes eximia
TAATGTAAATGTTAATATAGATTCTGTGTATAAATTATAATTATTATCCTGGTCACTTGTTAGTTATTTTGTGTCACACTATTTTACCCGCACAGCAACCGTATATTTAATAAGGTCCAAGTCCACATGATACTACCAGTGTGTGAACTGTGATTCTAGGCCCAAAACAAATTTTATGCCAGCACCCTGCTGTATTATACACAACGGCCTGAGCTGGGTTACATAAATGGCGCCCAACGTGGGGCCCAATAGAATTATGATCGCAATAGTACGTGTTGCTGCTGGGTATGTGGAGTACACAAAGAAAGTAGGCCTATAATAATCCACAATAATCAATTGATGTAAAATATTATAGCTATTGTTGTATATTTGACCTTTTACTGTTAAAAAGTCTCTTCAAGTTCAATCCTTGCATCTTTTCATCATGTCTAATTCTATTATTATTGAGGGGTTGCCAGTCAGTGCAGTAGAGTCTACACTGAAGGCCCATTTTGGAACAGTGGGAGAGGTTGCTAAGTTAACTGTTGGCATAGATCCCATTACAGGATTAGCAACTGGAAGTGCCCTGTGTGTGTACACACAGGCAATTGCATTAGAAGCAGTCAATAAATTTAATGATTCTGAATTAGAGTCAAACAAACTTAAAGTGACTGCCGGCACTGCCGCAATGGCTCCAATAGAACTAGAATCTTCGACACATATCTCTTCCACAGAAAGTAGGAACCCAAGTACAAATCCCCCACATAGGTACCCGGTAACCTCATTTCAGCCCCCAAGGATCCCAATTTTTAGTGGTGACGCTAAACCCAAGCCTGGGGAGTCAAGTTTTGAGATGTGGAAGTACGAAGTTACATGCCTATTGAGGGAAGGGGGATACCCCAGGGACATATTAACCCCTATTGTAAGAAGGTCTGTGAGGGGAGAAGCAGGAGAGATTATCCGTTATCTAGGGCCCGGGGTCTCATTGGAGGAGATTATGGATAAACTTGAGGGATTTTTTGGGACCGTAGAGAGTGGTGCTGTTCTGCTGCAACAGTTCTACCTTAGTCATCAGAACGGAGGCGAGACTGCCTCTGCGTTTGGCCGCAGGCTACAAATAGCCTTGTGTAAAGCCAGGGATAGGGGTGGAATAGCGCCAGAGGCGGTGGATAACACCCTGCGCATTGTATTCTGGCAGGGTTTGAGTAACGAACACTTGAAAAATGTAGTTCGTCACAAAATTGATCTAGCTCATTCATTTGATGAAATAATGCGCATCATCAGAGTGGCAGAGCAGGAAATAGTTGAATGCTGCAAACTTCAAAAGAAAGCAGAAAGGCCAAAATTTGCACAGGCACAACAAAGCACTACAGGTGTTGACCCAGACCTTAAAAAGACTTTGGACATGATCACGCACCGACTAGAACAAATAGAGAAAGACTTGTCGACCAGAAACGTGGACCAAGGGAAGTGGCAACCGAGGGGGCCCCCAAATCGAAACTGGGATTACACTCAGTATACCTGTTATAGGTGTGGCAAATCAGGTCACATTGCGAGGGGGTGCACAAATAAGCCCACCGAGCAATGGGAACAGAAGCGTTTAAACGCCAAAGGCGCCCTGCCACAGGACAGGTAGAGCGCCAAGCAACAATTCCAGATGTTTTGGAAGGTCCTACGTGTGACTCGAATAGGGTTAAAGAGGTGAGTGAAGTGACTACTTTGTTAAATGATATAATTGGAAGTGCCAATGAGGATTGCTTATTGGTAAATGGTAAGTTATGTAAATGTCTTGTCGATACTGGATCACAAGTTACCACTATATCTGAGTCATTTTACCAGGCTAACCTGAGTACTCTGCCCATTTATCCTTTGTACGACCTACTCCGTATTGAAGGAGCCGGAGGTCATGAAGTCCCTTATCTAGGTTACGTCGAACTGCAGGTAAGTTTTCAAAGGAATATGGGTCCTAGTAACAAACAGTTTGATGTCATTGCTTTAGTAGTCCCCACAAATCACTACAATAAAGAAATCCCTATTACTGTTGGCACAAATTTGATTAGTAAGTATTATGATGACTGTAAGCAAGTTTTTGGAATTAGATATCTACAACTGGGCAACCTTTCGACACCATGGCGTTTGGCATTCCAGTACCTCACTAATCAGGAGCGTGTATGTAGGAGAGGAGGTATGTTGTGCAGTGTGAAAGCCCAGTTGAAGCGGCCACTGACTATTGCTGCTGGTCAATCAGTGGTTGTGGGAGGCAGGCCAATGAGATTGCAATGGGGGCAGGAGTTTCATGTTATTACGGAACCCCCCACTAGGTCTAACCTTCCTGCAGGCTGTGTGAACATTCCTACAGATGTGCATATTTCCAGTGGATACCTTTGTGTCGATTCAAAATCAAAGACGACTATTCCCATAAGTCTACACAATAGGTCAGACAGACCTGTTACCATTACAAGTAGGACTGTGATTGCAGATTTGCATTTAGTTACTGTTGTTGGCAATTCGACAAACGTGATAGCTAATGCCCTATCCTGTAAATCTAACAGTGTTCCAATGAACTTGAACCAGGAGGTAGATACCATGGATAGCATAATTGGGGAATGTAAACTTGATGAGTCTCCAGCTAGTGACGAAGAAGTACACAGAATAAAAGAATTAATTAGGGAGAATTTACATGTATTTGCCAAAGACAAGAATGATCTCGGTCATACAAATACTGTCAAACATAACATTCGTTTAACAGATGAAACCCCTTTCAAAGAAAGATATAGACGAATACCCCCAGCACAATATGACGAGGTAAGAGAATGTCTTAGGAATATGATGGAGACTGGGGTTATAAAGGAATCACACAGCCCCTATGCTTCTCCGATAGTAGTAGTAAGAAAAAAAGATGGGTCCATAAGGATATGCATTGATTACCGAAAACTTAATCAAAAGACAGTGAAGGATTCATTCGCCCTGCCCCGAATTGAGGAGTCGCTAGATGCAATGGTGGGTGCCCAGTGGTTCAGTTCACTAGACCTACAGAGTGGTTACTGGCAGATAGAACTTGACGAAGCTGACAAATCGAAAACTGCCTTTACCACTCCGATGGGATTCTATGAGTGTAATCGAATGCCATTTGGGCTCACCAATGCACCGGCGACTTTCCAGCGTCTAATGGAGCATTGCTTAGGGGACTTAAACTTGAAGGAGTGTCTATGCTTTCTGGATGATATAATTATATATAGTAGGACTATTGACGAGCATGTGGAACGATTGGCTGCTGTGTTTCAGCGCCTAAGTAGTTTTGGCCTGAAACTGAAACCTTCAAAATGTACTTTCCTAGCGAAGAGTGTAAAATATTTAGGACATGTAGTCTCTGCAGAGGGCATTCGTACAGACCCAGAGAAGACGGAAGCCATTAGGAATTGGCCCGTACCGACTAATGTAAAGCAGGTAAGGTCTTTCCTAGGTTTCGCAGGCTATTACAGAAGGTTTGTTAAGGACTTTTCTAAGATAGCCAGGCCCCTGCATGCTCTAACAGGAGGAGAGGCAGTGTTAACAAAAGATGGTAAGTGCAAATCTAAGCCCCCCGTATGGAATTGGACCACAGAGTGCCAGGCTGCTTTCGAAAGTTTGATAGGTCTACTGACTTCGCCACCAGTGCTCGCATATGCTAATTATGAGTTACCGTTTGAATTACATACAGATGCTAGTGGGGATGGTTTGGGCAGCGCCCTCTATCAGGTATGTGAAGACGGGAAGAAAAGGGTTGTGGCCTATGGAAGCCGCAGTTTGCGAAAAGGTGAAAGGAATTATCCTGCCCATAAACTGGAATTCCTCGCACTTAAATGGTCGGTGACTGAGAAATTTAAGGATTACCTATATGGCAGGAAATTCACTGTATTGACAGATAATAATCCGCTGACTTACGTGTTAACCACAGCCAAGCTAGATGCTACAGGACATCGCTGGCTGGCAGCGTTGTCTATGTATGACTTCAATATAGTGTACCGACCGGGTAAGCAAAACATTGATGCAGACATGTTATCTCGCAATCCAAATTTCAACAAGGAGTGTTTAGACTCTAATGTTGTTCAAGCAATCTGTAATTATCACAGAGTTCAATTCGCTTTTGAAGATGCATATACGGAATGCAACCCCCTAGTGGAAGCGATCGGTATGGGTCAGGGTGCAATCACGTGGGAAGTTGCTGGGGAAGGTAATGTGCCCGGAATGAGTCAAAAGGATTGGCGAACAGCGCAAGGTAAGGATAGTAGTATAGCAAGGGTATTGCATTACCTAGGCTTGCGTCGAAAACCTACGAGACTAGAGCGACTTAACGAGTCCCCTGAGACTCTGGCACTCTTAAGAGAATGGGATAAGCTATCTCTGTATGAGGGGGTAGTATACCGTACTCGCCAAGGTATTGATGGGGGAACTATCCGTCAGTTAGTTATGCCCGTACATCACCAGAGTGTGATTCTCAAGTACCTCCACGATGATATGGGTCATCTAGGTATTGAACGTGCCATTGATCTTGCCAGAACTCGTTTCTTTTGGCCGAGAATGGCAGCGTCCATTACAAATCATATTAAGGCCTGCACTAGGTGTTTACGGTTTAAAGCCACACAGAGTAGAACAGATAAGGCACCACTGGTAAGTATTCAAACTAGTGAGCCTATGGAACTACTATGTATAGACTACCTGTCACTGGAGGAATGCAAGGGTGGGTTTTCTAATATATTAGTAGTTACTGACCATTTTACTCGCTATGCACAGGCATTTGTAACACGAAATCAAACAGCACAGACAACCGCTAGAGTCTTATTTGAAAAGTTTGTTGTACACTATGGGTTCCCGGCCCGTATACATTCGGACCAAGGGAGGAATTTTGAATCCTCGCTTATTAAGCACCTGTGTGAAGTGGCAGGGATTGCAAAATCCAGAACCACTCCCTATCATCCCCAAGGGAATGGGCAGTGTGAGCGCTTCAACAGGACGCTTATTTCAATGCTTGGCACACTGTCAGTGGATGATAAGAAGGACTGGAAGGCGCATGTAGCGCCACTCGTGCATGCATATAACTGTACGAGGCATGACACCACTAAATTAACTCCATTTTACCTAATGTATGGTAGACACCCTAGACTCCCTATAGACTTATATCTAGGACTGGACAATACTATTGATAGCCAACATGGGACACAACAGGACTACGCTACTAAATTACGTGACCGACTGGAACTTGCGTACAGGACGGCCTCTGAAAATGCACAAAAGCAGGCCAAGGGCAATGAGGCTCATTATAATAAACATTTACGTGAAATGCTCTTGCGTCCTGGTGATCGCGTGTTAGTTAAAAATGTTGGGGCTAGGGGTAAACATAAATTGGAAAACAAATGGGAGGAGGGCTCATACAGAGTTGTCAGGAAGACTAATTCCGACATACCTGTATATGTAGTGAGTCCAGAAATGGGTATCGGTAAGGAAAGAACCCTGCATAGGAACTTGCTCCTCCCTCTACAGTCCCTACCAGGCCCTCGAGCTCACATCCCAGTGAGCCCAGAGAAAAGTGTGGTGGACAATTATCGCCCCCAACCCAAACCCAGGGGTATAAAGACTAAATTGGATCCCATCCAACCCACTGAGGAAACCAGTGAGGATGAGGAAGACCTCCTGTGGATGGTCAACATTAATACCCGTGAGTTAGCACCCGAAATGCACTCTGGGCTCAGACCAGAGGCATGTACATTTGTCCCAGAGGATTGTTGTCAGGAGGAAGAGAAATTACTTGTATCACCCACCGCCACTGAGGGTTGCAATGAGGAGGACCCAATACCTGCTTTTTCAGTTTGTACCGATGTACAAATAAGCCAACCTAGTGAGGTGACTGTGGATACTGATTCTGTCAATTCAGAGGGAACCATTGATAATGGGGATAGTGTTATAGGTGATAATGTTGTGGCACGAGATAATACCTCAAAGCCAGACATGGAGGATAATGGTAACCTCTCGGTAGAAGATGTCCCTTGGGTACGTAGGTCGACTAGGAAGACAAAACCAGTTGAGAGACTTGGGTACGGGGAGGGAAAGAGCAATGCGATAGTTACAACAGTATCGGCTGTCCAATGCTTGTTAAATAGAATAGATAAGTTCTCTTTTACAAAAAAATGTGGACATTATTTGCAGAGACCATTTTGAAGGTCATTCAGCAGGGATAATACTTTATTGCCAGGCAGATTTTATTTTTTATCATTTGCTACAATACTTAAAACTGCCGATGTATACCCCTTATTCTTAAGTAACTTGTGAGCATCCTATGGTCATATTCATATTTAGTATTGTCATGTATCTCAGAGTCGTTCTACTAGTCTTGCATAAATGCTATCTATATGAAATTCCTTTCATATTTATCGTTCCACCTTATTCGTTTATTATGTTATATTATATGTCATTCTATGCTCCTTTTATATTTTATCATTTGCTAATGTACGGTACTTAAGACTGCCACCTTATATATTTTGTTATAGTACCGGATATATGTGAATTCTGAAGGGTAGTTGAGGCTTTCTCATCCCTTTAAGATATATATCAATAATGGACCAGTGGTACATATTGTTAAATTTTATTTTAATGTCGGGGACGACATTTCAGAGGGAAGGCAAACGTGTAACCAGGATCGATATACTGGTTATTAAGTTATTAAGGTTTTTAATTTCTAATATTTCCTTTGTTATTTGTATGTAACAGGTGGGCATTTCTCCAGATTATGACCTTTCAGAGCCTCTGTAGTTTTAAGGTCTCTGTAGTTTTAAGGTATACAGTATATATATAGAGAGAGACAGAGAGGATGATTATGTAAGATTACATAATAGCTCCAGGATTATTTTGGTGGTATATTTTTAGCTTTCTGAAAGAATGAAACAGGTGTATTTTCCCATCCCAAGCAGGATATTGATTTTCACACCTCCACCAAAATTGTATAGATTTCTAGTTTATTAAGAGCTTTATTGCTTTTCCTTTTGTTCAAGTGGCTGATTAGCTGGGCAGAGAGATATTTTCCCAGCATAGTTTCTTTATTAGTGTGGATTGAGATTATCACACATTTGATCATAAAATTCAGTCTTTTTATAAACAAGTTTAAATTGGCAGGGTACTGCCCTGGACTCAGCTGCACTAGACTGGGTGTAAACCTTTTTGTGGAGAGATTACTTTTCTCCAATGAGGTCTAGTAATTGTTGATTGGCGGGTATTATTTGACCAATTACAGTTGGGTTGATCTCAGGGAGTGCTAGGTAAAACTGGGCTGTAACTAAATGAGGAGTTGAGAGAAAGACACAGTCTTGAGCAAACTCATCCGTGTATATAGCTGATAAAATTGTAAATAGCATTTTTGAGTACCATGTGGTCCTGTTTATTAACAAGCGACTCGAAGCATATGTATTTGTGGAGTGACGTTTAGTAAAATTATGTGTTATAACGTACATAATGAATTAGTAACAGTGATTGATATATATTCCTGTTAATGATTGCCTGCAGTGTTAACTACGTCAACTATAGTTTTGGAAGAAGAGTTTGTGATTGGAGACAAGTGTTATACTATATACTGATGTGTTATTAATAAATGTAACCTAACTACTATTACATTTATCCGGAACTGTTTCCAGATGTCATAATCCAGTTATATGCATATACAAGCATTTTCCAATATCACAACATGTATAAGTTGGGATATATGTTCCTGAACTATACCCTTATTAACTGGAACTGATTTATACTGAGATCCTGAAGTTTGATTCCTGATGTTACAACTGATTTATATTGAGATCCTGAAGTTCTGATTCCTGAAGTTACACTATGTCTGTGTCCTGAACTTGTTCCAGTTTGTAACCAGTTATACCGTATTATACCCTGAACGAGAGTGGTCGTTTGGAGTCCTTACTCCAGAGCTGTCCCCGTCTTACTCCAGCACCATGTCATCAGTAGTATGTAGTATCATCGATAGCGAATTACGCGTAGTAACTTAATCCGAGTTGTAGTGATCGCGGGATAACCTGAACCTTTTAGACATGCATGTCTGGCTGCTTCATCATCGTTGCTGGTCATCACTGAAGATAAAGGTTGTGTGCACATTTTTTTCTACTAACAATATTATGTAACTATTCAAATTGTAAAAGTATTCCTTTAATTATCATACTATATTTATATTCACTAAGTGTACAATTCCCAATGTAGACTACTGAACTGAAGATTGGTATATCCCATACAATCATAATGTGTAAAGACACTATTACTACAGTTTTTACCCATTCATTGAAATGGCTGGTTAAATAAACTTCCATCCCATTGTACTGTACTGTACATGTACACATATTGTCTTATACATTGACAGTTGATATTCAGTCCTACTGAGAAAGTCAGATTTCCTTGTTGTTAAGGGAGATAATCCTTCTGATCTGTCATTGAATCTTTTGTGTAAATTGAACAAGTACTGGTAGAGAAGACAGTATGGATATGTATTACTGTGTGTATGTTATTACAGGCTGTAAGAGAGTATATAGCCAATGAGTTGCCAGTAAATATATAATGTAAATGTTAATATAGATTCTGTGTATAAATTATAATTATTATCCTGGTCACTTGTTAGTTATTTTGTGTCACTCTATTTATCCACACAGCAACCGTATATTTAATAAGGTCCAAGTCTACATGATACTACCAGTATGTGAACTGTGATTCTAGGCCCAAAACAAATTTTATGCCAGCACCCTGCTCTATTATACACAACAGCATGAGCTGGGTTACAATTGGTTAGGTTTGTTACACATAGAAGATATTTTCACGCGTAAATTGAAAACGTTATGTATGAGCAAATCAGCCTACTGTTGGCAGTGCATTAAGTTATGAAAACACAAATGCCATAATATAAGCCTATTACTCCTGTTAAAGAATGTTTGCGGTAACAAATCAAAAGTTACATTCGCTGATATTTATTCATTAATGATGCAGTTGGAAGTTATAAAATAAAGATTAATTTATACCAGAAACGATCTTCATTTACGACATACATTAAAACTGCAAAACATTCATACACCGAAATATATTATGATTGTTATATAAAAAAGGATACCTATTATTCATTAAAACTATAGACTAGGTGTGATAGAAAACATGCATTTATTTATATTGCTTGATTAACTGATACCACTTTTGTCGCCTCCGTACATAGAACGAACATTTCGACGAATATACGCTATGTGAAATAACTAATAGGCTAATACACACTTTTTGAAACCGAACAAAAGTTGAAATTTTATTATATAAATAATTGAAATAATTATTTTCATATTTATGGTTAAATGACACAAAATGCTTGTTGGAAAGTGTAATATCGGAATACAATGGATGTGCACAAACTGCATCGAAAAGTTCGCAAGTTGAAGAAAATGTTCCATCATACAACAGAAGAAAGAGTAATACTGAAAATAATATCATGACATATGACAAATTATACAAAGACATTTTGTGGAACAGAGATGTAACAATAATATGGTGTCAAAATATGGGGTTGATTGTAAAAGAAATGCAATGCCCAACTTGTCAGGAGCCAATGCTACTTGTTGAAACAAAGGACAATATAAAATGGGAATGTCGTCGACAAGTAAATGGTAAGAAATACAGATGTGAGAGGTCAATACGTAGCAAGAGTTGGTTTGAGCAAAATAATTTATCTCTAGAAGAAAGTATCAAGTTTACATATTGATGGTGTTGCAATTTGAAGCAAGAACACATAAGACTACAACTCGAACTGGGAAAGCAAACAGCAGTTGACTGGGAGTCATGTTTTGTAGAGAGGCATGCGAGGTTGTTATGAATGCAGAAAAAGGGCAGATTTGCGGACCTGGTGCGAGAGTACAAATTGATGGGAGTAATATTGGGAAGCGAAAGTATTACAAGGGACATAAAGTAGAAGGACAGTGGGGGTTTGGTGGAATTGAAGAAGACTTACGAAAATGTTTCATCATTGCAGTAGAAAAAAGAGATGAAAACACCTTGCTACCGTTAATTCAGAAATGGATAGCATGTGGGTCAACCATTATATCAGATTGTTGGAAGGATTATTGCAATTTTGTTAAACATGGCTATCATCATGAAACTGTTAACCTTTCAAAAGAGTTCGTGAATAAATTTGGAAGCCACACTAATAAAATTGAAGAACATTGGCGACAAATGAAAACACACCTTCCAACACATGGCAGACGCAAGGATCATTATTCTTCGTACATGGCAGAATTTCTTCACCGATATGCACACAAGGATGAAGATATATTTGTTAGTCTAATAAACGACATCTCAAGAATATATTAACCAGCAGCTGAAAATGTATAATTTCATACTTGTGAGTATATAGCAACCGAATATATCATTTCATTGGAAGAAATTACGTTCATAATAAAGTGGATGACATCGTTGGATTAATGTAAACTGACAATGTGAATATAAATATTTTGATATTTTCAACCGAATTTTTCAATTTTATGGAAAAGTGTAGTGTTCATAATAAATGGATAACGTTGAGAGTTTAGTATAAACCGACACTGTAAACGTCCAATGTTTGATGTTTTCAAGCGAATGTAATATTTGTTTGAAAAAAGCGTTCATAATGAAGTAGAAAACATCTTGAATTAATTGTGAAATGAAACTGCGAACATATATATTTGGTTATTGGCAACCGAATGTAAATTATGGTAAGTTTTTATATTTTATTTTCTACATTTTCGTATAACAAAAAGCAAATCAATCTATTAATATATTCGTTATGTCATCAAAAAAATGATGTGTAATGACTGACAAATATTAACACTGTAAATCATATTAGTCTCCAATTAGGTATTCACACATTATTTATGTCGTCACGAATAATGATAGACCTACGTAATGACCATGTGGAGACGATCTAAATGTGTTAAACATACAGCGCGCACTCGACGCGCGAACGGCAAACGTTCGTCCTTATCTTGAATGCAGTAGTATTATACGTACACTGATACAATGCAATATTTCAATTGTCACAACTTATCGCGTAGCCAGCTACGATGTGAAACTACAAGTTGCGGGATACTCTAGAATTGTGCCATATTAGCCAGGGAGCCAGAGGGGTTTACCTGACATGGGATGCTGTAAAAGGTTGTGTGGTATCGATGTG
>JAODUM010117005.1:0-12221 GCA_025399915.1 Enypniastes eximia
TAGTTGATGGAATTTTGTGAAAACTAATAGTTTTATTAGCATTTGAGCGATTTGTGCAACCATACGCTGCACAGTTATAGTCAGGGCGCTGTGGACATAAAATTTACTCCGGGATGTGGACATTCTAAATGTTATTGGGTCGTTTTCTCCAAGGTATGAGGGTCACGAAATGCTTTACTGGCCAACTTGTATCCGCTTGTGACCCCCAGCCAGGATAGTCAAATAATTATGACGTCATAGAAAGGGCGTAAACTGTAATTAGGGGCGTAAACCTTATAATACAATACACAATGTAGCAGAATGATTCAAACATATCAAAATGGCCAGTCTTTTCCTAATAATTACGGTTCATTAGTCATAGAAGTTGTTTTAAGCAATGCATTTAATAGGGCGTAGATTGGAGGGTTTATACGATGTATGTATGTTTGTATACTATCATATATATAATAAATAACCTTGGTAGGCTTAGTGTTCCGTAAATGAACGTACCCAACCAACATAAGTGCTAGGCGTCTCATTACTTGGAAACTAGAATTTAAGTTTGGATTCCGGATAACAGCCGATACCGGATGGACGAGCAGTGTTCATTTACGGTGTATTTAACATAACATGATTCAAAAATCAAGACGAAAAAAAACGGACTCATTCATGAGCACTCTCAACGCCATCGTCATTACTATCGTTAGACTCTTCCTCGTCATCACTAACATCAACGCCGTCTTCCACATCTTCATCAGCACCTTCATGGTCGCTATCATCATCCCCATCATCCTCATCACCAAAGTTGGTACCACTGTTATCACAAACTCCACAATTACACAAATCTGTGCATTTAACGCCATGATTTGTACAAACACAGGCGTTAGTGAGGCACTTAGATTTGCGACATGAACAAGAAACCAGTTGCATTATCTCCTCTGGTGCGGGATTGCGAAGCATCCACTGTACCTCTAACACGTTGTTGTGAAGTTTCCAACCATGGCCGTCGGCGTGAGGGATGTTTGGCTCACATACCAACGATCTTTTGACAATAGCTGTAACGTAAGATGTTCTCTTTAGGTGACAGAGTAAAGCATCTCTTGTCGGCGGTAGTTGCTGAGGCTCGGGAGATTTTGAATTTTTACAGAATTTTTCATACCGACCGTCATTCGTATTTCCGGATTTCAGCCCATATAAGTTACACACAAACTTTTCGAATACTGGAAAAAGCGTTACATCAAACGTAAACGAATCCCCTAGTTTTACAAAAGCCCTTTGGTAATCACAAGATGATTTCAGGATGGTATATGCTTTCTTTTTCCCCAACCCATGAAAGGCACTCGTGTAGTCATTGCCGGTAAATGCATGAAGAGATGGCAAAGCTTTACAAATGTCAGCACCTAGCTGTAAACACATTTCTTTAATATCCAGCACACGTGTTCTACTTCCAACACCTATCCTTACAAATAAACTTGCCATGATCTTTTCTTGAAAGAAAAGGGCGTAGACAGGTATATCGCTATCAACAGTGCAGATACAAACATTAGGCAGACCTGAGTCACTTGCATGTTTACTACACAAGAAAACTTTCGTGTCAGCTTCTTCTTGAGTAGTTGATATACCATGTTCCTCTTCTGATATTATTTTCCCGTTTTGTACACGAATTCTGTAGAAATGATTTCCACAGTTAAAGAAGATGGTTTTATTTCCAATCAAATCAGCGAAACGATCCTCCTGGGACCAATCTTTAAGCAGGAACTTGACTAGTTCCGTCTTATTTTCGCCACTCTTCATGTATTTCGCCCACTGTTTTGGCTTCTTCTGCGTTCTTCTTTCCAGGCTAATCCTAATCACACCATCCAAACCACGCCTCCTTCTTTCGTAGTTTTTGACAGAGTTCTCTTTATATTGATCCGTGACAAAGTAAACATTCAGTGATGGTGTTCTAGTGACACTTCTTAAAACGAATTCTGATATATCACCGAATGTTGACAATTGCTTGCTTTCGAGTTGTTGTAGAAGAACCATGCCATCGTAAATCATGGCCGTTTGGTTAGGAATATCACAAGGCGGCGAAATGACATCAGCTTCCAAAGCAATCAACAATTTCGACTTGACTGTTTTGACAAGGCCCCCATCAGGTAATGCCAGGGACCATGGAATAGGACTTAAGGAGTACGAGAGAACTTCTTTTAGGGATACAACATCCCTTGCACTCTTTGCTATGACGAGCAGTCTCCCGAACATACTGCGTTCAGCGGCGATGGTTATGGCCTTTTCTTTTGAAGCACACGTTTTCTTTGCAACCATATTTTTAAACGTGGAAAGATTAAGCCTTTTAATTGCACTGTAAAACGGTACAGTGTCTGAAGTGATACGGTTTCTAACAAATACTTTACACATCTCTTTTCCCTTTTCCTGTGCCTGCAAGAGATCGTTAGCGATTTTTTCGTCAGCTATAAATCCGGAACATATATGCACAAGAGATTCCCTGAAAGTAAATGGATTTCCCCAATTAACTAACACCTCGTAGGCACGTTTCGCAGCCATTTCGTCGAACATTATCCTTGCTGTTGCCACTTCCTTTGGGTTCGATGTTCGTGAATTTATATGCAAACCTTCTTCGAGAGTAGATATACATTTTGATATGATATGACTTGTCAGAACCCAACGTTGAACAGTACCAGGAGATGTACAGTATCCTATTATGCCACCATGGCACTTTTGCTCTCTATTGATCGTCTGCTCGATACATTGGTCTGATGGAACACGATTGAACTTACCAGCAGTTCTTTTCACAGCGAAATTACCATCCCTACATATAATTGTAACATGTAACACATAGTTAGTTACTATCACAAAATTTGATAACAGATATTTTGAGACCTTCAACATGGTGAAATAAGCATCAGAAATTAATTTTATATCACAGTAGCTATATCTTCTTATTCTCAAAAGTTAATTTAAAACAAGCATGCACAGTATATAAGAGGAGAAACTAAGAAAAACAGACACTATTTGCAGTTCCAATATCATACATTGCTGGTTCCTTTGAATGTGGTAAGGAGTAATTACTTACAAGAATTCTTGATGCATGTTTGGATGTGTATGTGGCAGTTCCTTCATTTCGGCCCAGTAATAAGTCAGGAAGCGAGAGTAGTTTGGACGATCATAAGCGAAGAACCAGGGCAGCATCTTTTGCGTGGCCTCTATATGTAGTTCCCAGTTACCGATCTTTACAGAACGTGTGAATGCGAAGAATACATCCATCATTTCAATAAACGAATACCAGAACACTGAGGTTGGTCCGGATACCTTGATATCACCTAACGTATTCGCATGAGTACTAATAAGTTGAATCATTTCTTCATTATCGAGTAGCAATGAGAAGTTTTCATTGTTTAACTGGAATAGGAATAACAACAAAAAATGATCAGTCCTTCATTGTTTTTAAAACATTTTTATATAATGGCGAAACTTGGTGAGATATGAGGGTAAATCAAAATGTGCAAGCCCCATTTCCCTAATAGTATAAAACAATTCGGTAGTAAAATGAACTTACTTCGTTGATACAAGCATTAAATTCTTCATTATTCGATGTAAATTGATGCAAATCGTGACCATCGTCAGCTAGCCAATTACCAAACTGCCGGATGCGACAGCGTGTGACAGCATCATAAACGTACTTCAGAATACGCGTTGCATTATTGTAATGTTTACCATTCATCATCTTTTCCACTGACCCTTCACCTACAATGAAAAATGCATAATGGAGTCTTTCGTAACTAAATACAGCCTTTGTGCCCTCTGGTAGCGGCGCTGAAATAAGCACATGTGGATCATAGTGAAAATGATATTTAAGTTGGTATTTAACGTATGTACTAAATTATAAATAATTAGTAATAAATAGTTAGCCTTAAGCCTTATACATACCTAGTAGATTAGCTTCAATGATCAAGTCTCGTAACCCTGCGTCAGCAAATCTTTTTCCAATGACTGCTAGAAATATACAAGAGGTGTGAAATGCACCCATACGCAACACGATGAAACTCCTCAAATCTGCGTGTGATGGATTTAGCAGGATCTCGACCGCCTTGGCATATATTGCTTGATCAAGCACCACATCTGTTTCTTTTAAACCAATCTTTTCAGCCTTTAATTTGGATTGCAGAAGTAATTCAAGCACCGTTTCCATTTTTGTCGGAGAAGTATCGATTGCAGGTAGGTATGTGACATTATGAACCACATTGTCGGTGTAACCTTCAATACAATAATTAAAACCTGTCCAATTTGGTATCAACTGGCTTCCATCATTAAACTGAGCACTATGGTCTCTAAGCAAAACCCATATAAAATCAATAATGGAAGACATACAAGTGAGATCGAAGTCGTCTTCACTGTACTGAGCGTCTGTTAAATGGGTGGGGTTTACTCGTTGCTTGGAGATATATGGCATCAGTTGAGTTGGTAATGCAGTAAATGATCTTTTACGAAAGATATCCCTACGTAATTCCACTTGAGATTCCCTTGTCGCTTGACTTTGTTTTTGTGATAACTGAATAACAATCCCGTTGGTACAATGCATGGAAACGCCGGTCAGAGATTCTGGGTTGATATCGTTGTTGTCCCATACAAAAGTTACAAATAAGGATGGAACGATCGAACTTGGGCAATAGTTTTGAAGACTCTGTTGCTTCATTTCTTCTATAGCAAGCACTGTTTCCACATAGGCAATCTCGTCGTAGGATATACAATGACCAAATCGGTTCAACCATTGGATTATTTCCTTGGAACCAGTCTTCCGTTTCACGCAAAGTCCTAACTGTACTTGTTTCGATGGCCTGTGTTTGGCTTTCGTGACATTGTATATTATGTCTTGACACAGAGAATAAATGTGGCGTTTCTTCCTGCTAGAAACTCTGTTTCTTCTACTGCTACTAGACAAAAGAGATGCAATCAACTCGTGCAATAAATCTGGTGTCACTGTTTTGTTGTCCAGAATGCTCGATTCGTTTGGTGGCCAAATGGGATAAGTCCATGGAGTTGAAATAATCTCCGTACGAATGGCTAAAGCGACTTCTTTTATTTTCTCGTTCATCGGTACAACACGCTGACTATCCTGTGCCATTTTCAGTTTATTAAGAAGTACCTCAATTATTTGGCCTTTAGGAATGGCATCATTGAAAACGAACATTTCTCTGTTGTTACATTTCCAAATTCCAATCTCGTTCGAAAAATAAGCCATAATGGCATCTGTAAGGCTTCTCCCATCCGGAACCACATGAGCCTTGTCAGTACATTGAATGGAATACAAGGTAGTAAATTCTTTTACGTATATAACCTCGCCATCCCGAATCACGTGTTTATCAATGTATTGATACAACTTTAAGAGAGTGGGATCATCATCTCTAACGTGTGGCCCATTTGCACGACTTGGTCTTGTAAAGTTGCGGTAGCAAGTACGGTGATAAAACAGTTCTAATGCTACAATCGTTTTCCAATCTACCCCGGAAACGTATGCCAACAAACGAGGGTTGTCGTTTCTTTCTAAAGTTAGGGTTTGCAACGTTGTTGCTGCGTTTTCTGTTAAGCATTTTACCAGAGGTTCGTATCCACTTCTGGACTTTTCCGTTTTACTTTGATAACATAAGCAACATTCTTCATCTGCAATAATTTTCCCTAGATAACAAGTAAGTGAGGTACACTAGGTGGTGTGCTGAAAAAACCCGCATAATACCGAAACTCACAACCTCCCGCGCAATTCTCTTTACACGGATGGGGCAGCGGAGCTATAAGACAAGAAAACCTGGTGAGGAACTCGTACACCTGACTAAAACAGTCCCTTGTTTTAATAACGCCATCTTCTTACAGATTCAGCTACGTAAAGGCAACAACATGAAAGGGATTATCCTGATTTTAATGAAAAAACATACCACTTCTATTTCTTTTTCGCGTCGACGTTCGTTGACATTGATTGGTGCTAGCTTCCTCCTGTTTAGTGTCATCCCCATTTCCTCCGTCATCATCTGTCTCACTTTCAACTACGAATTTGCGCAAAGATTTTTGATGGGTGTAGCTATCATAGCATTTTTGATGAAATAAAAGTTCGTCTACTTGCCGTGTTGCCAGTAACTGTGATGTAGCATTGTCTTTTCTGATGTCACTATAAAGTATTGAAAGTCTTCTTAAATACATTTCTGTTCCTTCAAATGTATAATCCGACTCACACTTCCCCAGTATTAATTGGCACCAAGTAGCATTGCGTTAATTCATGACTTAATTCTTCGTCAGTAGTAGAACTCAAAACAGCAGCAACACCAACAACAAGGACTACGACAACAACCACAACGACAATAAATGGCTACGGCAGTGAACGTACTGTTTCATTCGTAAGTAAGTCCTGGGAACGAAGTTTCAACAGATATACAACTTATTTGTAGATTAGATCTTAGATATTAAGATGATAAAAACATTACCTTGCTGTTTTTAACTTTTCTAGCGACTTTTCAGTCAACCTTCTCAGCGGTTCTTGATTATATCGCTCGTTGTGAATAAAACATTTCACATTTTTCTTTTGTGGCAAAAAACTTAGCCGTGCCGATCTATGTATATCGTCATTATTCATCTTTCAAGTTTTTCTGTGCCCTATTACATATGTTCGCGCTACTTGTGTTTTTGCGCGGGAAGAAGATAAACAACAAAACCAACCAGGGGGCGCAATAAATTTATTTGCTCTTTCACATTTTGGAATTAAATAGAATCTAGTAGAATCAAGTAGCATGACATTATTTTGTGACAACGTATTAGCAGGTGGTTATATTTAATCACTTAAAAACATATTTAGTTGTTTAACCTTTGACGTTAAAAAAACCTGTAATTATCACACACACCCGGCTTTTTATGTCATATGCAGACTCGCGATTCCAATTTTTTATCAGTGGAAGGCAAGATGGCGGGCGTTCGGAAAAACACGAGCTGATGTAGTCTGAGGTAATATTTTGTCCCGGACGAGTCAAATAAGCGGATTTAGACAGGCCAGTAAAGATTTTCTTATTCTACAAACGTCTTAGAACCTTTCTGTACAGGTTATAAATTGCCCACATGTTTTGCATTCATAACCATGAAATAATGTCCATGGCGCCCTGACTAATACAAGAAAACTATCAGTCACGTTTTATTGTATAGGCTGACTAAAATGTGTTTTTTATTTTTGAATTTTACCACCTAACCACAAAAGAACGTTTTCTCTATACCATTCTCTCTCTATGTGACGCAAAACCTGGCATATAGTAGTTGGTAATGTAAATGTCGTATCAGGAACGTGAAATATAAAATAATCCGTAGCTATAAAACCCACGATAAAATCTGTATCTGTATATAATCTAATAAAAATGAGATAACGAAAATATGGTGCTTACTTATCCACAAGCAATGGCGTTATCGCGTCAATCAATAGGCTGTAAAATAGGCGCTGGGTACGAAGTGGGATATCAGACCTTTTCACTATGTCCACCATAGAAGAAAAAAACTATAACCATTGGGAGAGTAAGAAAGATCAGAGGCGTCCCAATCCAACTGGATGTAAACAATTTAACAAACTAGATGTAAACAATTGGATGTAAACAATATAACAAAAATTTAAATTAAAGTAACCAATTGGATGTAAACAATTTAACAAAAATTTAAATGATAAACATCCTGATAAAAACAGCAAATATCTCAATAAATAGATTAAAGAGAAATTTAAAAGTCACATGAGTTTTAAGATTCTATGAATGTACTGTTATGCCTAGAACTTCAGATTATTTTGTGATTTGAGCTCATAATAAAGATAGGTAGCCTACCAAATTCCCGATATAGAACCGAAAATACCCACTTTTTTGGGGTGCCGCAGTAACCGTGTTGATTTAAGCTAAGTATGTTTTGTTATATATAACTTCAACCTCAAAGTATTTATTTCTGTCCCTTACTAAAAAATAACACCCTCATCCCCAAGCCTCAAAACTGTTTTTGCCTAACCTGTTACCATGGTAACCTTCAATCCAGATGTTGCCGTGAATGCCATTATTCGTTGCTCACCACCAATCTTATTAAAAAGTGAACTGCTAATTCTCACGTTTCCGTCGAAGAACGGATTCTTTTTGCTAATATGGTTTCTGTTTGAGTGGTAATATGCTGGCGTAAAATCAGCGTTATAAAGAAGCTCACCACTCTCGCTTTTGCCCCTTATCCTTCTGTCCAAATGGCGAATAACAATGTTATGCGGTGGTGAGTTGTATTTCGCAGCAAATACTTGACCGCATCCATAACATTTTAGGACGTCCTTTCCTTTTTCAACCACCTCGTATGGATGCGGTGATAACCCAGAATGCCACTGCAGTACTGGTGATGTAGATGTAGGTAATGACAACGGTGTTGTTTGAGGTGGTAGAAGACATTGCATGTGTGGATTTATTTGCGACATGTAACGGAACGGCAACTGTTGCGAAAGAACCTGTGATTGACTCGGCGGGAAAAGCGTAGAAAATTCTGAAAGCTGTTGTTGTTGTGGCTGTTGAGAATAAAGCGATGGACTAAGATGGCGTAATTGATGCGATTGAAGTGGTTGCAATGATTGCAATGGTGGCACAAGTGTTGTATATTGCTGTGGTTGCTGAGGCTTGGGTTGTTGTGGATAAATGGTTGAATTAGTATGTTGTGGCTGATGCGACTGAACTTGTTGAGATTGTGTAGAAACTTCTAGATGTTTCTGTTGTTGTTGTTGTTGTTGCTCTTGTTGTTGTTGCTCTTGTTGTTGTTTTTGCCTTGACTGAGGTGAAAGATCAGAATGTTGTCGTGGTTGTCGTTTTTTATTTGCAACTTTTGAAACCTCGTTTTCCTTCATTCCCCGCTCTGTTATTTTTCGAGTTGTATTGATAGCATCCATTAGGGTGGAGCGTCCTCGCAAAATTTTCTTCCGTGCTTCAATCAAATAATCAAAACAAATACCAATGTCGGAACTTACGGCTAATGCGTGATGACATATCTTATACCAATTAAAGAGTCTACAGTCGCACTCAAGGTAGTTTCTGTTTTTTCCCTTTGGTTGAACAATGTGCGGTTTTATATCATATGAACTTCTTACTGTTCTCATGCGTGGTTCCATCGACGCAGCATTTGTGATTGATCCGCGTTCGTTTAGCAATTTTTCGGCCTTATCGAATATTCCCAATAAGCTATGTTTTGGGATTATATAATCTGGGATATCAAAAGCATCCATTGTAATAGGGAGCCTATTCTCCTGACATATACCAGACGCAGGCTGGCTGGTGCTTGTTGGTGTTGATGGTTTATCTGCTGTAAAGACTGTAACTTGATTGGAGATCACATTTTCGTTACGTGTAGTATGACGCTCAATAGCAGATTCCTGCTGGGTTATATAAGTTGTCGGACTAGTGGTTGATTGTGTTGCTATTTTCTCCGCGGTCAATGCAACATCATCATCAGTGCTGTCTGATGTAGGTTCGATAGGAGACGCTGTAAAAAACGTCTTCGCCACTGCAATTCGTTCTTCCTCATTGTCAACGGCCATCCACACATCGTAAGGAATGTTGTAATGCTCGAACTTTGGGGCGAGCTGGTACTTCCCCTCCCCATAAACAGCTTTAACTGCGTCCTGATACATCCGCAGGAACCTTTGTTTAATTTTGCTAATGGCATCGGGTAATGTCGTAGTTTTATGAAAACCTTTGGTGCCGGCGTCAATTTCAGATTTTACCATGTAATGAGTCCATTCGATGCAATTCTGTCGATAATCCCCATCGAATGCAACTTTGGCCCGAGCAGCCTTTGTCATTTTGCGTTTTATTTTGTCCGCCTTGTGTTCACGAAAATATGATGAAAACTTTAATGGGCTGTTTTTTGTCTCTTTTCTTTCTATCACATCCCATTTCTTAATCAGAGACTCGAGTCTATTATCGAACATTTCGTCTGATTCTACTTCAATTAACCCGTTGTCACCAAATATGTCATCTAGTATTCCGCGATAGACTTTACGTGGGATATTGCATTTCTTTAGATGCTCTTCCACGTTCTTTTGAACATGCTCTAGACCAAGAAAGTGATGTGTACCTTCAGTTTCCGAGAGAATGCCATTGTATAGGGCTTCACATTCATCACTTCCTATTATTGATAATTGTCGCAAGGCTCGTCGTTTACGCGTGACAGACTGCCAAAAATAGGCAAAATCCTCGAACCGCTCACGTCTGTGCACAAGTATCGGTCCAGGAAACCATGGATGAGTTTTCGTTGATTTCTTTAACAAACTCAGGTTTCTATATGTTGTCTCTGTGAATTTAAATTCACTTATATTGAACGTGGTATCGAATGCCAACGGTGACGCACCATGAGATTTGTTGGTACAGAAGCGTTCGATGTCCTCAAGGGTTTGATCTAGGTAAAGAACAAACATGGGTTGCCCACCAGATTGATATAATAGCTCTCTTATAAAAGGTTGACTGGGATCCAGTGGCGACCGACAAAGTACTGCATCCTCTGCTTGATCAAGCATTTCTGCTAGAATGGATTGCATATCATCCTTCTTTTCCTTTTGAAGCCTGGCCTTGAAATTGTAGATCTGCCGGGAATTCCTCGGTACAGCTGACTCGCTCTTGCGTAGAAATATGTCCTCCTCTCTTTCTAATTCATCGATGATCAACCTGGGAGGTTGATTACACGACTGCACCTTTTGCTTGGCTTCCTCTCTCACAGAATGCATGGTGGGGCGAAATGGCACAGATTGTTTGCTGTTGCCATGACATCTAGTTTGGGCCATTTCATTGTCACCTTCGTTGTTATAATAAACTATTATTGCACTGTGACTAAGCTGGTAGCGTGCTAAGGACTTCATGGTTTTAAATTGCTTGTTAAATTCAGAAATTGGCATCACAAAAGTAATCCAGCGCACGAATTTATGTCCCTTTTCTTTCAACCTTTTATCGACAGACCTGCGTCGAATGAGTGCAAACATGTGTTCAGCGGATGCTCTAGATTGTGACCATTGATTTGCGCCGTCCCTAACGTTATACGTTCCTCCTGTTACGTGCCCGTGACGTGAACGCTCTGCTGTTACTTCCGAAGATAGCGAAAGCGTTCCGTCACCTGTATTTACAACGACTTGATAAAATCGCACAAACTCCTTCTTGATAGATGGTCCAAAGCTATCATCAGCATCCAAGTCAAATGGGTGTTTTATGCTTAATGACTTTTGATCAATCACGAATGTTGAAGTATCTTTCACACCATATGGCCGCTGTGAACACCAGATTGAGCGGTGTTTTTTCATCAGGCATATTTCAAAGATATCACGGAGCGTAGGGTTAGTATTGCCATAAATTGGAATGCTCCTTTTTCCTTTGAAAAATCCAATCGGATGGCGGTTTTCTTCATAATAATGTGAATGTTCTAAATTGAAACAACCAAGTTTAAATCATCTCACGCAATAGGTTCCAAAGTTCAGAATCACATGACAGCACGAATGAGGCCCTTGCAACCGAAGTACATATGCTAAAAACTTACGTGGTAAATTATCTGTAGATTGTGTATCCAATATGTCACACTGCTCTTGGTCATCACTTGGTTCTAAAAGATGAAATATTTACAATTTTAATTTAAGCAGAGAAACTTTCGCCAAATCTTTACATATCAACTTTCGCAAATGACCTGTTGTGTGAAACATTTCGAACGTTTTGCGGATAACTTTCTCGAATCGTTTACGCGTTCGATCATATTACCAAAGCTTTCTCGAGAATAGAACATTGTTTGATGACAGAATACTTTTTTAAACTACAATTAAAATAAGCGCCAACAAAAACAAATAATATAAATATATATTAGAATGTTCTTAAGGGTCTTTGATACTTAGATGGCGTTTAAATAACAAATACGATATATGAATATATTTTTAATCATACCATTATAAAGTATTATTAGGTTTGCGCCGAAGGCAGCAAATCTATTAAAACACACGTGTGCGCACGTACGTACAACCGTTGACTACTACTATTTTTCCAGAGAAATGAACTTTGCCTAGCTCGAGCCAGTAGCCATACCAAATCTAATTCATTTACCATGATATTTGGACCATAGGTAAAACATGTCAATACCTATTGATTGACAATGTCGATATTGCTGACTGATGATGTCATGATGACGTCACGTTGACATATCCGAAAGTCCACTTTCTCACTTTTCCACTTTTTTTT
>JAODUM010118116.1:0-19541 GCA_025399915.1 Enypniastes eximia
ATTTAAATGAATCAAAGATATCTTTTAAATGAGTTAAAGATATCTTTAAATGAATTAAATATATCTTTTAGTGAATGAAATATATCTTTAAATTAATTAAAGATATCTTTAAATGAATTAAAGCTATCTTTAATTTATTTAAATATATCTAAAATTCAAACAAATTGAAGATAATGTCAAACAAAACACCTTGTAATATGTCTAATCAAGAAATTATGCCTTTTAAAATGTTATATTAAATAAAATTAAAAATGCATAAACGCACCACTACATAAAACGATTTTTTTTCTTTATTACATACAGACACTCCAATTTTTTAATACATATATATAAAGTTAAAATAGAAAATACTAAGTAAAATTTGAAGCAGAAATGTCTTTCAAGCTATCCTATAGAGATAAAAGATAAAGTAGGGGTTACTTAAAAAACAGTCTTACTTGCTCTTTAAAATCACAATTTTTCTCCCTAATTTCTATGGGGAGAGAGTTGTATAACTTTGCACCCATAAAGTAAAAACTACGTTTTGCAACTTCTAGTTTGACTCTTGGCATTTTAACCAATATATTGTTATTCCTTGTGTTCATTCTGTGTTGGTTTATCGAAAAGTAATCGTTGAAATTCGCACAAACGTTTTTATCTAAACACTTCCGTACTACCAATACGGCTTGTTTATGGAATTCACTTTTTATTGGAACAGTTTGGGTTTTTAACATTGCGTTAGCTCGACGTTCAAGTGAGTGTAGCTTCTTTTCTTGGGTCTGATTCAGATTTAAATGAACAATACAGTTGTATCTAAGTGCTGAAACGATGACATTTGAATACAAGGAACGTGCAGCATCTAGAGTCAGTAGTGACAGCAACATGAGTAACACACCGAGTTTTGATGATTGTTTCTTGTACTTTCATTCAAAATCAGAACTAAGTCCCAAATGTTGGTCAAGGACAGTACCAAGATAGGTGTAGGAAGTAGTACAGTTTATCAACGTTTTGTTCCATTTGTAAAACAAAAATCTAGCCATTGACAAAAGTTAATTCCCTAACGTTTGTGAATTTCTCTACTTGCTAATTTAAACTTTAATCACTTAAACTTTAATCACCAATATTGTACCTTGCTTGCTTATGTTTTCACTTGTGTTTGATGTTTACACATTGTAGCATCAAAGTAGGGCCTGAACTAGGCATATTGATGCTCAGTCCAAATTACCATATACTATACTGACAACTCAGCCTTGAGAACAATTGTTTACTTTACAGATAGATACGTAATCTTACCTCCTCCATGGCTTTTTGTTTGAAAATAGATTTCGGTTGTAGCGTATCTACAACATTATTTTCCACTGTAGTCTTTGGGGTGGAAAATTCCAATGGCTGCCAATGAAAAAATATAGAAAAATAGAAATAATCAAATCAGATTTTATTTTAGATTATCTAATCACTAAATTCTAAGGCTCAAATATTATTTCAATAGTCAATTGATGGTTGTCATGTTTTATCTTTAACTTTAACTAAGAAATCTTTAATCACCAATATTGTACCTGATTATTCATGTTTTCGCTTACGTTTGATGATACAACAATGTTTTCCTTGGGGCCAATCCACTCTTCTTCAACATTCTTAAAATAAAATTGAGAAAAGCTCTATATACGACTGTTTACATTAATTTTATTTAGGGAGTAGTACTATCCTTACTGATTTTGAGTAAATTTTCCATGATTGGGCAGTCTTATGTATTTTATCAGCAGATGGTCGTTCTTCTGGTTTTGCGGACCAACCTTCGGTAATAATTTTTAAAATTGACGGTATTGGATAATCTTTTGAGAATGCACAGTTGGGGATTTTTGGTCTCCATCCAATTTTCAGTGCTTCCATATGTTTCAATGGAGTACAAAAGGCATCAATTTCTTCTTCCGGAAACATGATCTGGTACATAGTTATTGACAATGCATATATGTCTGTGACACTGTTTTGGGAGTTGGAAACTGAAAAATCATGACTTAACAGTTCTGGCGCCAAATAAAGCATTGTATAAGTTACTTCATCAGAACTCAAGCATGATGACATTAACGTTGTTGTTGTTGCTAAAGAGGATGTTGGACAGGTTAAATCAGACAATTTAAAAATTAGAGTGTCATTTCCTTCGAAGATCAACACGTTTGCTGGTTTAATGTCACCAGCAGTTAGTTTCAATTGATGCAGGTATTGAATACCGGATGATATATTGGAAATAGCATCAATTCGAGTTGAAAGAGTTACTTCATTTCCAAGTGTTGTGAGAAAACCCAGCAAAGTGTGTATCATGGTGTCACTCCCATCAATTTCTATGCCTAACCCACAATATTAAAAAACAAAGGCATTTTGTTTTAGAATAACACCAAAGCATTTTACAATATTGGGGTGATTAAGTCTCATCAAATATTTTGCTTCTAGTTGCAGCTTTTTTTTATTGATGGCAGCTGCTTCTACACTCTTTAGATATCGAATAGCTAGCTTCTGTTTTATCCTTTCGTGTGTAGCTTCATGTACGTATGCAAATCGACCCTCCCCAACTTTAACACTGACTTTGAATTCTTCAGAAGGAAATATGTACTGGCTGTTTAAGATAACTTTGGTTTTGAAAGACAGCTTTAAACGTTTATGTTGGCTGACAGATGTTCCTTCAGTTCCCTATAATAGAGAATAAAATCAATGCTTCAATCTGTGAGTGTACAAGTTGAGCATGCCACATAGGCTTATAAATACTATGCACAATATTAGCACTGTCGATGACAGTCTAGCATTACTCCCAATGTAACAAAGTATTTTAATCACAATATAAGCAACAGAAGATTGGGGTAGTTCTTTGCTAGTAGTATCTTGGACATTCTACAGGGTAAATCATGGCCACAGTGAGGTTTCATCTTGAGCAGTGCAGTAGTAACATGATCCGATCTTCTGGAGACTTTTCAAATATTGACACTTTAAACACAAGATGCACAACAATGATGGTAATACCCGACAATTTACAGTGTTGCGAAAAAGTTTTTAAATAAATTATATTATATATATTCTTATGTATTATTTTGACAAGCCCATAACGATTTCTCCTTAGGAGTGCAATAACTTTCCTTTGACGCATGTTATCCTCAAAAACAAAGTTACAAAAGTTACAAAAAATCGACAACATTTCGTTGTAATTTAATAATTTAAGTTGTAATATGTAATTTACAATTTCAAAAATTCAGAAATAGAAAACTCACTGTGTCAGTAATTTTTGGCTTCACGAAATAATTGTTAAGATCCTCTAACACCTAAAACATAGATTATTATGTTTATTATTTAATATCTTTTATATCGGCAAAAAATACCAAGTAATATTAATTTGCATACCTGTGATGCCTTTAATGTGTTCTTTTTCTTGTTCTCTTTACCCTAAATAACAAAATGTAACAAGAAGTAATTCCAACAATAGCAACAGCAACATCTGAATATGCTACAATAGTACATTCTACTGGAAGGTCTTAAATTCTTGACATTCCCAACATTTCGGACTCAAAAAACTTTCTGAGAACATAATGACACTTAACTTACTTAACTTTTCTTCGGTAAATATAGTACATTTCTTCAATTTGCTGACAATTTTTGATTTTCCCGACACAGGGTTTCTAGCAAAGTTTTTCAAAAAAATCCATGATTTTTAAGTCAAAGTTTTGCCCAAATCTCCCTGACTTTCCATGATAGATGGAGCAATGTTGAAGAGGCATTATGAGATAACAAAATACGTTCTTACACAGTAATCAAAAATAACAAATTTGAAATATAACAATTTCAATATCATAACAATATGATGCATAATGATGGCACACCTTCAGAACATATATGAAATAAAATACTGAAATAAAATAACATATATGAAATAAAATACTGAAATAAAATAACATATATGAAATAAAATCCAGCTTTTTGCAGTAAATTGAATTATTACTTCATATATAGCTAAGTACCCACTATGCAATTTTTTCATGTGCATGCAATGGAATAATTAATAATTGCTGATAAAAATATTTGCATCGTGGGACATGCTAAAAATATTGCTTGCAGTTTCAATATCAAGTAGTCATGGATGACTATAAAGAAAGCTGACGAAAGCATTTTTAAAAATGTTTTGATTGGCTCAAATAAAAATCTTTGCATGCCATATGCTGCAAACGATGTCCCACTATGCAATCAAAAATAAAGCCAAATATCGTTTCATGCAACGATTTTCAGTTTTTTTTTGTTGCATTGCAAGAAAATATTGGTGTGCATTGCATTGCATGCACATGAAAAAATCCCTAAATTTTCCCTGATGTGGAAAATTTCAAAATTTTCTCTGACCATCCCTGACAACCCTTCATTTTCCCTGATATTGCCTGATTCCCACGAAACCCTGTCACAAAGTAGCAACCATGTACTTACGCTAGAAATATCTGGATTGACTACAGCGAACTAAAAAGAAAAATACATTGGGTGAAGCAAAAAGTTTATTAAGAAACCTTTGTGAGAACTGTTGAACCATCGGATTACCTGTTTGGTGATTATGTTGTAGTTAACGAAATACGGGTACACAGTTTCTTTGTTCTAAAATAAAATGAAACTATATGATATTACCAAGCTTTTCCTTTCCACTGGAAAGTCATTCATTGGACTTGGGGTTGATAATAAACAGCACACCTAAATCAATTTACGTGTGTGTGAGCGTGTGTGATTGCATGCCTCTCGTGAAATGGCCTGTTTATATTAGCTTAATGCTTGCATGATTTGTGTCTAGTTTTTTAATTGTTCAGCCATTCAATGACATGTATTAATTATTTATAAACCTGTACCTTCCTCCAAAACAGTTCCTTCATATCTCCATAAGAGTAACGTAATTCCTCTCCACACCTGATAACTCTGTCACACAGTACAAACAAGCATAAATGTATGTGTCCATTATCAAACACAGGTTTCATACAGCAGTTTTTCCCTATATTGCTGTCATTCACAAACTTTCCAAATTGCATGCTGTGTGTTGCATCAATACTAAAAATTACAGAAATATTTTGTACAGAACACATAAAAAGCCACAGATGTTTAGGAAAGACATACTATCCATATACAAGTCACTTACCAATGTTCCTTATAAAAGAACAGGAAGGAGCCAATATCTTCAGAATAACTTTTTTGAAGTTCTTCACCTTCTTCTTTGGTAACAAGATTTCCTGCATATTCCAGAAGAAATTCGCCACACTGAAATACTTTGTCTGCAAATATTCCATCACCTAAATAAAAAAACGATTAAGGGGCCATCAACAAATAGGTTTCCGTTAATGGCAAATTGACTATTAAAACATTTGTACACCATTTGGAGCGTTTTTTCTTCTCAAATTACAGTTTAACAGCGATATATCTCACCCCCTCCTAGCGGACAATTTGCCATTGGTGGAGATGATAAAGCATAAGCCCATAAACATCAATATTAAATTGTTTTAGCATGCTTCTGAAACAATAACAAAAACAAATACCTATGTTCTCATTGATGTAAACCTTCTGGAGACCAATTTGATCTCTTTGCTGCATACAGTAATGCTTTGCAATATAATATGGATCTGTAGGATACGAGTTATCTTTGCTTTGCCTAGTCTGAAAATGCAAATAGATGTTACTAGTTGCTTGAGATAGAAAATTAAACACGCACACACAAGTCGCACACGCCTTTTATAAGCAACACTTTTATAAGCAACACTAGGCTAAAATCATCAAAATTTTAAGTAAGAGTTAAGCAACACATTCAGCCTCAGTTTTCGAACAGTTCGAAATACCGAAACTAGAAAATCTTTGTATGTTTTTGCTTTTACTCCTCATATACACACAAAAAACATTAGAATTGTCATATTTTCACAGCTACATATAGCTATAATATGCCGCCGCGATTGTAATATGCCTGACCAGCACTTGAAATTTTGAATTATGGAAAAAGCGTGGTAGGCAAGCCAGTCTTTGTCATACGAGGCGTGCAATTGCACGTGCACGCCTCCGCACACGCCTAAAGTTACGTGGGATATTAAAAAAACCCGCCCTGATATGGTCAATTGAATCAGAGATACAGTCGACTCTCGATATCTCTTGTTATCTCGAACTTTTTCACGGTCCCTTGGACATTTTGCAGCCACTCAGGCTAAAATCCTCTCGTTATCTAGAATCTCGAACTAATTTTTCGGTCCCTTGGGGAACAAACTCTCGTTATCTCGAACTTTTCTAACTTTTTTTCTGTTTTTTCGAATTCCAAAAACATTCAAATCTTATTTTCACTTTTGACGTGTATTGTTTTGAGAATCAAAAGCCTTCCTTGCTGCTATACCACAAACAAAAAAAGAGCTGGATGACTGGAGAATTGTTTGAGGAATGGGTCAAAGGTTTAGATCATGACTTCTGTGTAAAGGACAGAAAAATTGCACTTCTGGTTGACAACTGTCCAGCACACCATACTATTGAAGGTCTAACTAACATTCACTTAGTCTTTTTACCACCAAATACAACTTCTGTACTCCAACCTATGGATCAAGGGGTGATCAGGAGTCTAAAGGCCCATTATCGGAAAAGAGTTGTTAGGAAGTGTATCAGGGCATTGGATAAGAACGTTTCTTTGCCGAAAGTCTCGATGCTTGATGCTATGAACATGCTTGTTTCATCGTGGAATGCTGTTTCATCTAGACAATTGTTAACTGTTTTAGAAAAGCGGGAATTAGCAGTTCAAGTCAAGTGTTGGCCCAAACTGATGGTGACGATCCTTTTAAAGAATTAAACGAGGAGCTCTCACGTTTAAGGGAGATTAATACAACCCAATATGAAATATCAGCTGACGAATTCTTAGGGTTAGACGAAAACGTGTGTACTACTGTGGAGCATCCGATCACTGACGAATAAATCCTTTCATCACTTGTGTCAAATGTAGATGATGGTGAAAATGATAACGACGTTGTGGAAGAAAACGATGTACCACCAAGCCGGCCAACAACAGAAGAATTAGAGGAAGCAATTAGCGTCATTCATAGAGCTGCACTCTACACAGCTCTGAGTATGGTCTGGAAATGCGCATTAAAATGTGAAAACACTTTCACGAAAGCCAGAATACAGAGAATGAAGCAAAGAAGCATTTCAGATTACTGTTTAAAATTGTAACCTTGTCATATATTACTCAAATATAAAAACGCGAATTATGAAACTATAAGTATGTACCTCTTAGTTCATTTTCAAGTATTTTTTTCAGACTCTCGATAAGTCGAAGTCTCGATATCTCAAACTTTTTTCCCGTCCCTTGCGAGTTCGAGATACCGACAGTTGACTGTAAATAGTTAGAAAGTATGCAGAAGACAGGGCTTGAAAAATTAGGTACACGCTCGTACGCTGCACTTACCGTGCACCTAAAGGTGTTGTAAGAAATGAAAGTGTCGTGCAATATTCTTTGCTTGATATTTATTTTATTTTTCTTGTTTCGTAACAAATAAAGCTTGTATTTTCACACATGCACGGCAGCTGTAAGTTCTTTTATAGAATGTCTCCTACGGGGGGATTCCCCTATATTTAATTCATACATTTAATTATTCAAAAATTCGAATTATGTTCCTTTGTTTTATTTTCTTCTTCTTCGTACGTGTTACCATTCAAAGTATCAAAATAGCTGGTACATTTCTTGTTCTGCACTCCGTCGTAGATCAATAATAGAGATTTTGATGTTCATAAGATTCTTATATTTATATCACAAGTGTTAATAGAAATCATTCTTTTCTCATTGAATTTCATTTTGATAATGTCAGTTGAAAAACAAGAAACAGTTTCTGTCGCAACTTTCAGTAAATGGCCATTGTACGATTGTAGCAACGATGAAAACAGCGACGTGGATGACGAATCAAGTGATGATAATGAGGACAGCGATATGTGATACATAAAATATGTTTATTGCGTAGCAGACATTTACGCATGCGATCTATCGCACGGCTAAAACATTTTAGCCGTGTGGGCGCATGCGAGAGCGATCGCACGCCTCTCACGGAAAAGCCTGCATTACCTGTAGCTTTTGGTACTCTTACCCCCATCCTATGTGCAGCCCTTAAAATAATTGTGATGCAAAAGAGCAAAAAAGCGGAATTACTTTTTTTTCATGAAGTTTATTATATTCTACCTGAGTAATAATAAAAACATTGAAAGTCATAATTTTATTGCTGCATGATAAAAAATGTTTATAAACAAATACTTCTATATGTTATCTAAAGAATCCACCTGCTCTTCTATATCTCGCATTCCTTCTGAATGTTAAAAAACTTTTGCATACTGTACCTATTCATTAATCTTTTAAAAATTAAACCTGTGAGTACGGGTGTTACGTAATGTGACTATTGAAAAGTACACGTATGACGTTCACAACGTTTTTAGGAGCACGAAGATCCGGGATGCACGGTCGTGCACCTAGACATGCTTTGAGAAAAGCGGGAATTAGAAATAAAAATTTCTAATTTTTGAAGCCCTGGAAGATATAAAACTGACGTAAAGAAGATTGAGAAGAATATACGGGGTTATAAAAATTACATTACGATTGGATTAAAACAGATCGCAAAATTATAAATATTAATTATTTAGACATGCGAACCACCACACTGCAAGCATGTTTTTTTTCTTGCAAACACCTGTCGCCTAATTAAGCGGTTATGTACTTTTATCGCCTTGACACGCTTCCACAGAAAAGAGTGGTTTTGCTAAACCCTGCTAGATTTCGGAAATAGAGAATCTTAAATTTCAATTTCAAGCTGGCCATGCGTGATATATAAACAACTTATTAGTTACACTCTATCTCGCTTAATAAATATAGCTTTTAGCTACCATATCGATGATATGGTTGATTAGGAGGTAGCTAACAGCTTACTTTTAACACCTTTCCCTGACTAATTTATTTTACATGACTAAAATGCTACATAATTATAACCCGCATACAACATTTTGATCAGAAAATATTAATAACTAATTGATTTTAGTTACCGGTGGTAACCTATTAATTAGCTAGCTAGATTATCTAGTAGATAGTAGTAAAAAGAAGTTCAAGAGAAATAGCTATGGCGCGCCAAAGCCAGATTTATTACTATCGTTTGTGATTATAAGACTATCTCCATCAATTAAAACTTCGGCGTGTTTAAAACTATGTCACAAGGAAATGTAACACAATTAGATAATTTTAATACTATCATGCGCACATAATGGCAGTTTTTCCTACAATTCAACAACTACAAGGTGGTGAATTATACTAAACTGTCATTACAGCCATATTTATTTTAGAGCCATCCTTCTTTGCAAAAGTATCGCTTTTGATTGCATGTGATAGTTGGGTATGACTCGGTATGGGTATGACTTGGTCTGACTCGATGGCCCCAGCAGATAATTTTTTTAGCGTGAAGCTGGTGTGTGAGCGGTACACAGGTAAGCATCTGGGTACAGTCAGTATAACAAACTACAAAATGTCTTCCGAGAGAGAAGAAGCAGAGAAGGAGCTAATGAACTCCCTAAACTCACTCGTGGATGCGGCAAAAAGGATTATGCCAAAAGAAGGTGTACCAGAAAGAAACATCGATCGTACCATGAAGAGTTTATTTCCAAGTACAAACAACCAAATACGTCGTGACTCGTCCAGTGGCGCATCATCATCATCATCAACAACAACTAGCTCCTCTGCTGGTGGTAGTAGTAGTTGTACAAGTTCATCTGGTCTTTCTAGCAGATTAGTAGCAGCTCGTGTGTGGGGACCAAAATATACTAGTAGTAGTAAAAGAAGCACCAGTAGCCGGAATTATGTTGAGAAGCCGGAATTATGTTGCTCCTCCAACAAAACTTGCTGTGGAGAACAATGGTGACGAGGAGGATGAAGATAATGTTAATGAAAGTACAACTGATGATGACGAAGAAAGTATCTTTAAAATGTCTGTGTTTTCCCCAAAGAATACCAAAAATGTAGGCAACCACAAAACAAACAAAGCCAGTTTCACCACCAAAAAAAATCGAAAACTTTTTTAAGGACACAAAAAAGAAACTGCAATGTCCAATCTGCAACCAGCTTTTTCTACCTCGCCAAATTGAGGTGCATGCCACAGAAATGTGCTGAGCATAAGTACGATTTTTTGTATAATGATTCTGATGTAGAGGAGATACAGTAGAAGCCAGTTGTAACAATACTGTAGACGAGTCTGACATAACTATCCCTTATGAAGGAGTTACTGATGGAATCAAGGAGAGAGTTGATTTTCTCAATAGAATGAACATTCTTCAAGACGCTGATGGTGAAGTTTTATTTAAATGTCGAAGGAAATTTGCATGGGTAGATTATTGTGCTCATGTAAGGAAACCTTGGGTTTCCTGCACTAAAATGTTAATAGTTACCTTTATAAAGGAAGCGGCTGTCGATACCGGTGGCCCAAGGAGAGAATTTTCTCAGGTGAGAGACGAGTGTTATTATTGTTAGTTTCCGAATTCGTTGTTTTCAGTATATATATATATATATTTAACTTGGAATTTTGCATTATGATTGGTCAACTATGTAAGGAGCCATCTTCCAATTTGTCTTAGTTTCCTAATTTTCTTTAAATTTTCTTTGCATCTTCAGAGTGCCACCATTCATGTCAAATTATAACAATGATGTACCTTAAGGAATTAATTTTCGCGGATGAGGGGATTTCAAATATTTAGCTATAAGGTATATATAATTGCTTTTGAAATTTGATGAATAGAGCAAAATGTTATAGAAAATCTAAGTCTATCTTTGGCCTTGCTGACTTAAAACACTTGTATTCATCACATCACATTTATCTGTGAGTCATTAAAACCATGGATCAAGGACCCAACATTCATTAAATGAGGACCCACCTTTGTACATATATTTAAAGTATTTTCTTTGTAAGTATAATCAGTATATATAATCAGATGCCACCTAAATATATTTAACTTTCATTTTTTAGTTGCTATAAAACAGATGACTGACAGTTTGTTTGTTGATGGGGCACCAATAAATGGGGTTATGTTGGTAAAAGAGTTTTTTTCTGCTGGGATACTCATGGCACAGTCATTATTGCAAGGTGGACCACTTCCAACAGTACTGGCGAAATGTATGTCCCACAGACTTTCAGCCAACATCAGAATTCCTGGAGGTTCCAGTGATTAACAAGGTTGGTTCAATAAATTCACTCACCAGTCTGGATTAAGTTTGATACATGGATTAGGATATTTACACTTCAGTTTAATAAAACTGCTATAAACGTGTGTCTTGTATAAAATAAAAGGAAATTTGTAAGAACAAAAGTAAATGTTAAAAACTGTAGTAATGTGTTATATAATAGCAAAAGGTTAAGAGGTAAAAACAGCACTAAAAGTGAAAAAATGAAAACAAGACTCAAAAATAATAATTTGTTTTAGCAATCCCCAGATATTACCAGGGTGTTACCAGGTTCTCACAGGCACGTGTTAAGAGTGTAACCATGAAAAGGCTTTATATGTCAGGGGTACTAATGCTTGCAAAGTTAATTATTTTTGTATATTTGCTGGTGCAACGTTTTGTGATTGAGGATACTACTATACCATAATGCATCGATTAAGCAACCCCACCCCCTGTTGGACAAAAACAATCATTAACCCCCCTCCCTCATTGACTGTCAAAAGGGGTGCATATTTGAGTTTGAAATAAAAATAGAAAATACAATTTGTCAGAGCTTTATTAATTTTTGTCATCAAAACAAGGGAACTTTTTTACATCATTTTTAACTAATTCCAGCTACAGTAAATGAGTTCCCTTTTTTCCTGCAGCTTTAATTCCTGATTTCCTTGTAAACTCTTTCAGTGAAAATAGCTCTTATTTTTTTGTTAGTTCACTATTTGTTAGTCAATGAAATAAGTGCCCCCATTAAAAGGCAAAAAATTTAATAAGCATTACGGTATGCGATTTGGGTAGAATAGTGACTATTGAGAATTCAATTATTCCTCTCCTAACACTAGCACCTCCATATTTCTATGGGTATAAATTTGCGCCAATCAGCAGGTTGTGTGTTGTAATTATTTTGATTATAGATCAGCAGAATTTCTGTTATAGATCATCAGTACAAAAACCAACAAAGAGTTTCAGGAAGTATTGCTAGAAGATGAAGTTATGGATTTATTAGCCAAAATAGGATACCGAGGGTTTGTCACAAAAGAAAGTGTGGAAAAGAAAGATGAAATTATCAGGTATATGCTATAAACTTTGTACATTAATGAACATATTTAGTTGAATTTCCAAAGGAATGATAGAGCACAATACTTTAATTTTAAAAATCTACATGTTTCGACTTCTCACAAGCCATCATCAGGATAAAATGTTTCTTAAAATCATCGTATATAAATTCAATTTTTACAGAGTAAAATGGGAATTTAAAGTGATTAAAACAAAACCGTCAGAAAGGTGGTGCAATCTCCCCTTCTTATCACCATATTGTCCATTTATAGATGGACAATATGGTGATGGATTATATGTTTATAGATGGACAATATGTTTATAGATGGACAATATGTTCTACAAAGAATTTGTCGAACCGAAATTGACAGCAATATATCAATTGGCTGAAGGATTGAATGTTAGAGGGTTACTGGCTGAAATAAAAAGCAACCCTAGTGGTTTTCATGGCTGTTTTGTTAGTGTAAATCAAGAGTTAACCCAGGAAGAATTTTATGATCTACTTGATCCCAAGTATTCCCCAGACGGAAGCAGCAAAGAAGCGAAAGAAATAGATATATTTAAATATCTAAATGATTACATAGAACTGCTCTGTCATGATGGTTTGTACTTTAATTGCTACTTTACTCTTTTGTTTCCTACTGGAATTAAATAATACAGATCTGCTTTGTAAATGTTGATGTAAACCTGCAAATTTAGGTAGGCATCAATCTACCTACCGTAGTACCTACTACTGTGGAATACTTTTTGGTATACTAAAATAATTAACCCTCCCCAAGTGAATGACTATTTAATAGGCTGAACTGCTACTTTAATCTCAAATCGAGCTTTCACTTCATGACTTCGTTTTTCTCTGCATAAAAGATGTTTGTAATTTATTATTAAATTTGCTTTTAACACAAGTCATTTGTACCGTTTTAGATTCTAGTCAACACAAGTTGAAAGATGTGTTGCAATTTATAACTGGCAGTTATAATGTACCCGCTCTTGGTTTTGCAACTAAAATAACTGTTGAATTCTTGCATGATTGCCTTGACAACTGTGGGTGTTTCCCATGTGTATCGACTTGTACACTTCGATTAACACTGCCTGTACACATCCAATCTGTTGAGAAAATGATTGAAGTTATGACTCGAGCCATCACAGAGTCGCCATTTTTTGGAAAGGTGTGATCATGAATGTAAAGATTTGTCAATGTATGTAAAGAATGTAAAGATTTTTGAATGTAGATTTTTGATTCATGAATGTAAAGAATGTAAAGATTTTTGAATGTAGATTTTTGATTCATGAATGTAAAGAATGTAAAGATTTTTTTAGATATTGTAGAGCAAACCAGCGGTTAGTACATTTTATGCATACCTAAAACCATTAAAGTTTAGTTCGTGCTACTGTCGGAGCACTTTGTACTGATTACCAATAACAAGAGAATAATTAGGTCAGTTATCTGAACTGAGAACATGTTCCAAATAGGCAACCAGTTCACAGTAAAGATCAGCTCCAAAGTTTCCATCATTTGTAAGTGGATTGAAGTTAACCTCAATAACTTCCATTAAAGCGCTAGGAACTACTACATCAACGTCCGGCACTTGTACATTATTATTAGTCTCAAGTTCGGGTGTTGGGCCATCATAATCAACTCCATATAAATGTATGTCTGTTTCCGTCAAGTCAACCAAGTTTGGTCTAGTGGTGCCTGAAAATCTGTAAAATCCCTCAGTCCATATTGCCAGAGGTGAATGATTTTGCTCTGTTCTAACTGGGTGGCTGTTCCATGCAGCTGTAAATTCGTCTAATGCACTGTTGATTCTTGTGAGATATATGTAGTGCAAGGCAAACAGATTTATTTCATTGCTAGGATTCAGAAGCTACTGTTCTTCCAAGGCATAGAAAATATTTCTGAACTGCTGCGACACATAAATAAACACGTCAACCCATAACCGCTCGATCCTTTGGTTATGCACAGATTTACCTGTAATAACTGGACGGCCTTCAACACCATGCTTTTCGAGCATGTACCTTGCCATCAAAACGTTTTCTGTACCGTGATCTGTACGCAATCGCATTGGCATGCGAAACTGTTCAATTGCTCTCAAAAATAATTGAAATACTGTTTTAGCTTTGTTGTTTACCGCACAACCTAGAAATACAATAGTCCGTGAATAACCGTCAATCCCGCCATGTATCACGAATCTCCATCTGATTAACTTATGGTTGCCGTCTGCGTGCCTAAAAAGTAAATATATACTTAGTTTAATTTTCATTAAATTTCTATCGTGACAGTCTCGTTCCTAGTTCACAAATTACAACAATCCAGCGTAAGGCCAGTGGCGATGAGGCAGCGAGCCTTCAGGCGGACAGAAGTAAAATTTGTACGAATTTATGTCCGTAATTTATGTATGGCATCCATACTCTAACTAAGATCTCCAATCGTTAATAGTAGGGGGAGGAATGTCCTGAGTGGAAAATTTCCAAAAAGGTTAATTGCCGGGGGGGCACTATTGGAGACCTTCGAGTACTAGTTACTTAGTACGCTTCTTGCTTTTGACAAAAAAGCTATGACAGCGAGGTTTGGGAAAATATTCTTACCACAATGCATTGGGGCATAGTACGGTGTAGGATCGTCTAAATATTTTTCGCTTGTTAAAATTTTGACTTCTAGGCATTACTCTGCGTATACTTGCTCTCATACGTGACCTTTGGATACTGAGTCCTTTGGATAGTAAATGACCTTGTAGCATTCTCTCTCCAAGGCAAGGATTATGGAGTAGAATTTCCCCAGTGACTGCATCCAGATCATCGTCAGATATATCTGAAAATGTGACTTTGCAACTAAATTCTTTACGTTTTGCACGCAATGTATCTTCTGATATACCAAGTATATTGGCTATTCGCTTCCATGTCATCCCTAAAGTTTTTAAGCCAAGGACTTGCTCCTCTTCCAAAATAATTTTTGGCCTTCCAGCTTTTCCAGTGTGTCGCACTTCTACTTTCTTTTCGTTATTGGGGCAAATTTGTAAATCCAATAACCGTTTCCTATCTGTATAATGAAGTCGATATCTATTTATGGTGTACAACAAAGTGTCCAGTTGATTAAAAAGTGATTGAAGTATAGTATTTTCTGATGATTCAAATGATGAAAAAATACTTAAAAATGATGCCACAACTTCTTCGGCTTCTGTCAAAAAACGATGCCACAACTTCTTCGGCTTCTTCTAGCAATCCACATATTTGCATATATTCCTCACAAAAGTAATATTTGTGACTTCTATCAAGGAGATCAGCGCAACCCACTAAATACTGCTCTAGATACTGCAAATAATCAGCTTCGCCATCCATTTTTATCCTAAAGTATAAGACATTCTTTTCAAATTGAACAAGAAAACGCTGGTTTTGAAAAATCACACGTTTAGCGATTTAAAGAGAAACTAGAAGCTGATCAGATTGAACACGCTTCATATTTCAAATTTCTACACATTTCTACATCAAAACATCTTATTCTAAATAGAATCTATTATTCCATTGTATTATGATATTGTATAAACCGATCTAAATAATATAATGCGCTATTATAATGTGCTAAAGGCTATACAGAAAAGCAGTTAAATCGTTCAAAAATTACAGACAGACCGCCGCTGCCGCCGTGACAGACGTGCATTTTAATAAATCACACAGCTTCGCTACCTGTGATTTAATTAGATGAAATTAGCAGTAAATAAAATTAGATAACCTCAACCTCGTACACAAGGCAGAAGCCCTACGTATAAGGATGAAAACTAAGTCCATTCTGTCAGATAGACTTTGGAAAGCAAACTGAACAGTACTAGTCTACACAGCTGTGTTCTACCTAAATATTTCCAGTTTCGGTGCATTTCTAGAAAGAAGTAACTCTTGTTTTCCTTTGCACAAACTCGTCTCCAGCCGCGAGGCAACCTTGACAAGACCCTGCATCATCTCATATGCAAAAGAGTCTTCAAAACACACATGAAGGACCACACGCTGTGATGCCTCCATTTTGAATCCCATAGCCTACATCAAAACATCTTTAGCCTGTGAGTAGGCTAAACTGGACGCTGCGTATGGGAAAGCGAGGCTTTGGAATTGAGTTGCCACGTGATTATGACGTATAGACCAAAGTCTTATGGCGCAAAGATGTCTGATGAAAGTTTTAAAATTTACTGTTAGTTTTATATTCACCAGCAGGCGTTAAAATGTTGAAATACCTTTATTCACAAGCTACTAGGGTAGTAATATAATTGTACGATAGTATTATAAACATGTGATAGTCTTATATTTAAACTAGGTTGATAGTATTATAATCATGTCATAGTATTATAAAGCCCCCATAGTCTTATAATCACAAACGATAGTAATAAATCCGGTTTTGGCGCGCCATACATAGTCCCACCCAGTAGTATATATTTTTGCTAAACAAATTTACAAAATTTGAGTAGACTGGTGACTAGTCATATAGCTAAGCTAAACAAGGACTAGCCACCTGCAAAAATTACAAACAAATGTTTTTCTTAAAAAATAAATAAATAAATATATAAACAAGAAAAAAAAAATATATATATATAATAATATACATACATGTTCAATTATAATACGATAATTTAACTTGATGTATATATATTAATAAGTATACTTACCATTAATCCTGCTTCAGCAAATAATTTCCCGATGCCTGACAAAAATGACATATCCATGTGAAAGTCACCAAGCCTTGCTACAACACGTGAACGATAGATTTCATCTTTCCACCTCACCATTTGAATTTTACAATAAACAGCCTCATCAAAAACCATAACAATTGTGGATAAAGATAATTTATCTGCAATGTCAATACCATTTTTAAGAATTGCATTAATGGTAGATATATCACTGATAGAAGCATTTATGATAGGAAGGTAAGTTATTACTGATAATTCTTCTTCAAGATTGATGTCACTGTGGTGCTGTCGCAAGGTGTTAAAACCAGTCCATCCAGGTAACAACTCGGGGAACTGTAGCTGTGGTAATTTGCAAACAATATAAGCAAAGTCCAACATTCTGTAAGATTTTTGGTATGGATCATCAGTGCAACTAAAAGAGCTGTGGATGAACTCGCCAAGTGCGGGTGATAATTTCTTCCCCAAATAATAAGTTGGTATTTCAGTTTCTATTAGCTTAATAGATCGAAGACGTTTACTAACAACTTGACAGGATTCTAACTGCACATTACTTGTGGATGATTTTTGTATGCATATACCATGTGAAACATGTGTTGTCCCAGCACCACTAAGAGTCTCTTCAAGAAAATCACAATTGTCATAAACAAGAGTTGTAAACAATGAAGGTACAACGGCTTTTGGAATAACACTTTTTTGATTGTCTGAATTTATTGATGCAATTGCTGACTCAAAACCACGGAGAGTATCTGGAGAACAACAGTGACCAAAACCGTTTAATATGTTGAGCAATTTAGATGAGCCAGACAACTGTTTAACTGCTGTAGCTACAGCTAACGATTTAAGGGTCTGTTTTTTCCCTTTTGAGTGCAAATAAATCAAGTCATGAGCTAATGAAAATACCTTTAGCTCACATTTAGTATCAAGACTTACATAGTCAACCAGTTCCACTTCGTCAGTAAATCCAAGAACAAGACATAAGAAATTAAACAGCTTTGGTTGAACTGAGTTTTTGTAAGCTTTGAGAGAAAAATCTTGTGCTAATGGAGGCCATACTTTTACTCCTGATGCTTCTTTTAAACAGTTACGAATTTCATATGCTACTTGATGAAATGATGATAAAGTTATAGATGTCCTAGGCCTTAAAAATTCACATTCGTCAATGTCACTCTCTTCAGTTTGTGATTGGGAATCAATCATATTATCACATTCAGCAATTATTTCTGCTTGTCGATCTTCAGAAAATACCAATTCACTACAATATATCTGTGATGGTTGGTAAAAAACAAGTTTCGGGTAGCGCTTTTGAAGTCTCGATTTTAAACGTGATGTTTGGTAGCTTGTATCAACATTTTGTGTCTCTCTCAATATTTTTAAAAAAGACTTTAAAAGGTCGGTTAATCTGTAGACACGATTTTCATTGATCATTTTTGAGTCAATGATTTTCTCACAAAACATGTCAAATGAGATATCATATGGCGTTACAGTTGAAGAAGACGTTTTTTCACTGTTATTATGATTCTTCACACATTGGGTATATTCATTGTAACATTTTCTATGGTACCTAACTTCAATTGCAACGAAATCTGTGTCTCTCACTTTCATCAGAATGTTCTCATCTTTCTTATATTCTGCAGCCTTCCGCATTAAACCACCATCAAAGGATTCACTCAGTGAAAGTCTCTGAATAAGTCTTTTTTTGTTAAAGCTATCATTAACATACACAAACTTTTGGCTACAAATGATACACAATTCTGGTAAAACAGATTTTGACTTTTCATTCAAACAAGCAGATGTAGACCTAGCATGATAAGCTGCAGCAGAAGCAGTAGTAGTAGCAACAGATGTTGTTGACGTTGTCGGTAGTTGTAAAATTCTGGTTGATCTCCTTTTGTTATTTTTAGACAGCTCTTTTTCTTTTTCCTTTATTTTATCAAACCTCTTTTTTGCTCTTTCAATCTTTGTCGAATCTGTAAACTCTTTAGCTATAGCAGTAAGAATGAAATTTAAATTTTTGTACTAACTCGTTATCAATAAACTTTGTTGGCAGATTTCTTATATTTTTGGCAACTTCTGTACCTACAGAATCCAATCGAAGCCACTCCTCACGTCTGAAAATTATTTTATTGTAGGTAACTTCTGTACATGCCTTCATATAATCGTTATTACAGGAGGTAAAATGAATAAAGCATTCATCTTTCATATATTCCTCTTCCGACATCTTCATAAACTTTGGTAAACATGGAAGTAAAATTTACAGAACATAATTTTATTACAACGCACTGCGGGGAAAGTGCGTTCGGCTAAATAAACATTCTTCGCACGAAAGAAACGTTTCTACTCGCTAAGCGCACGATTCAATCAAATTTAGCCCTCTAAAAAGGTAAAATTAGGGAAAACTGCAGGCGGAAAACATGGGAACTTTTTTGATTTAGTATTAAAAGGTTATGAAGTATACCTATGATAAGTTTCACTTAGATCTAAGAGGTGCACTACTGGCTGATAAGAACGGAGTACACGGCTGGCGGTCTAATATGAAATATGAATCACCACAAGTAGTACGGAGGCGCAGTGGAGCGCCGAAGCGGCTAGTGCATGGCTCCTCCTGGAAATAATAGACAGGGTATATCCCTCGAAAT
>JAODUM010118117.1:1511-12198 GCA_025399915.1 Enypniastes eximia
GTTGGACCATCACAGAGTCCTGGTTGTTGATCTTCTTGACCTTGTCTACGTCTAAACATCCAAAGAGGTAATAGCTCTGTTGAATACTTTTTTTTGTGACAGCTAATTCTTCTAATTTTTTATTTGATTTGGAAAGTTTCACCTCTTTCTGTTGCAAAGATTTCAGTGATATTAGTTCTAACTGCAATGAGGAATTCTTCTTCTCCAACTTTTGTCTCGATGACAATTCCTTCTCCAATTGCTCACTGGCATTTACCACATGTTTCCTCTGTGTCGCGAGGGCAGCTTCAAAGTTTAATCTTTCTCTCTCAAATTCTGTTTGCAAAGATTTTATTCTTGCTTCAAGAAACTCAAACTCCTTCAGTTTCTTCTTTGCTGATTTTAATTTTGATTTGAGCAATAAAATAGTATGTTCCATCTGATTATTTCTTTCCTTTTCCATCTCCAATTGCTCTTCGATTTGTTTTTTCACCATCAAGTACTTTTGTAGTTTTCTTTTCTCCTCTTCAATCTGGCCCTGCTGTTCAGTCTTTCCTCGTTCTACCTGAGCAAGCCTTAAACCAAGCTTTGATTTTGACTTCACTTCTGCCTCCCACAATTCCTTGTGATCTTCAACTTCCTGAACAATCAAACTCCGAGCGGCTGTCTCCATACCAAGTTTCTCTTCCATGTGAACGCTATTACTCTTGAAATCGGTCAGTAACACATCCATTGTATTTCTCATTTGCAGAGAATGGTCCAATTCTCTCTTCAGGTTTAATGATCTGTCTTTCTCTTGTTCTAAAATAACTTCCAACTTGGCTTTTTCTTTTTCAATTTCATGCAGTTTGGAGAGGTTACCTTCCTGTTTGTCCAAAGACATTTTGGCCTGTGATAGTGCTTCATTAATATTTTGATATATGATCTCCGATTGCACCAGATTTTTCTGAACGTCTTCCAGTCTGGACTCAGTCTGGCTCTTACTAAGTTCCAATGCTATTATCTTGTCTTGTAGCTGCCTGGATTCATTCAGGGAACTTTTCTTCTCCCTTTCTTGATTGTCGTAAGTCTTTTGCAGCATCTGCATGTTAGTTTCTGATATGAACAGTTTTTTCTCTGCTTCTGTCAAAATCTTTTGAAGGTCTTTTATCTCTCCCTCCTTCGTCTTCAGATCGTTCGCATACTTTTGTATTTCTAACTTCATTGTTTCCAGGCTTTCTACTATACTTGAATGCTTCACTTCCCAAAAATTTCGAGCTTGGTCAGTTTCTTTCTGAACAGCATTTAAAGTGTGGTTGAACTTCTCCTGAGCATCGATGGAATCCCTTTCTTTCTGTGTGCTCTGGTACTTAATATTATTCAAGGACTCTTTCAATGATGCTACTTCTACATTAGCTTGGTGTAATCTTTCTGTCAATGTGTCTACTTTAGCAGACAATTTTGCTTTCTCTTCTCTTTCGATGTGAATAATTCTATCGAAACTTAAATCACTATTGCGGGGAAGAGTACTTGTTCTAATCTGCTGTGTCATCGGTGTAACACTTGGTTGGTGGTATTGATGATTTTCCGGGCGGAATTGCGAGTTATAGGCCGGTTCATACCCCGGTCGAGTACTCAGTTGACTTCGGCATGCCTTAGCAAAGTGGCCCTTCTTACCGCAGTTGTAACAGCTGGACACGTATTGACTTTGTTGAAGGAGCTGATTAACGGTTGACTGTAATGTTGTTACCTCCTTCCTCAGGTTTACCACCTCCTGTGCGAGATCAGGACTGGTAGCACCTTGTTCTGTCACCACCTCTCGGATCTTGGGACGTCTGGGCTGAGGTTCATTGTCCTGGAATAGGACAATCGCCTCCCGTCTCATTAAATCAAATCCTTTGTCAGCTGTCGCAAGGTCTATCCTCCTCAGCTCGCGTCTTACCCAGGCTTCCCGAGCTCCTCTGGCAAACTGGTCCCGCAAGGCTCGGTCCTTCAGTTCTTTGAGGGCATCTCCTTCCTTAGCCGATGGTGCGGCAGCCTCCATCCGTCCATAGCCCTTCTTTAGGGCACGGCTAAAATCCGACAAGGCTTCATCTTCTTGTTGGACACGATTATTAAACAAGGCACTCAGGGTTTGAACAGTTTCAGCGGAGCTGAAACAAACTCTTAGTGCCTCTACTACCTTATCGAACTGGCCCCGCTCTTCCTCCGACAAACACATCACCTCTTCCTTCGCGTCCCCTGACAGGTGAGCGATCAGTGACCGGGTTCGCTCCTTACCATTGAGATTAAAGGGCTCAATAGCCTCTTCGAAATCATCCAGCCACTGAGAGAGGGTGACATCACCAACATTCCGGGGACTTCCCCTAAACTTCACCAACTTCGATTGAGGGATGCCTCGAAAATCCATGGCCCTTTTAAAAAATCGCGACATCATCTCCATATCCATCTCATCAGCACTGGTACTAGATGCTCCCTCGTTCGTCATGTCTTACAATAATCTAATTATAACAAGACCTGATAGTTTCTAATCACACAACTATTATGAGTAGTGAACTAATGAACAAATTCAACAGTTCTCGATACTCTTCCTCGGGCTTAGTTTTACATGGGAGGTTTAATAACGTCAATCTCTCCTCAATACACAATTACAATTATGTGTACAAATTAAATGGCACAGCTCTATTAAAATCTTTCTGACACGTGACACCCAATAATTTGGGTACAAAATCAACGGGATAATAGCTGTAATTCAGAGTTTAAGTAGCCTACTCAATCACGACTGTGATTTCAATCGAAAGCTGCAAACTCTAATTATCTGTGAATCTCTCAGAAAATTTCTGACACAATACAGTAAATGTGGTCTGTTTAATTAATTTAATAGCAATTTATAACTAGCCACTGGAACTTTGTTTACCCAACCACCGATGATTTGATCAATCGATTGTTTTCTGGCTGCGTTTAACAGCTACAGGCATATAGAACAACCCAAAGCCATACCATTTAAGAACACTGGGTTAATTGTCACACATTTTACAGGAGTGAACTCCATTCAAAGTAGGCCTAATATTAAATATCATAGTATATTGTGTGTTATTTTGTATGCTAACTCTAACACCTTCTTTGAATTAAATTTTCCAGTGCTAAGCAAAATTTTACCACAGGATAATACTATATCCAGTCTCGGTTAACAGTCTCTAGGTGGAATAAGCCTATTGTTCACATGCACTTGGTATGGATAAATGCATGATTGGTTGATACTTGATTTATTGGCTATGGTCCATTTCAGCTGCTGCCTTTGTTACACCAATTATTCAGTCAGAGATGCTGAATGTAGATGTGATCAGCATGTCTTGTAACATAACTAGAGTTTATTATCCTATTGGCCTAATTCTTACTTCTACTTTCTACAGAGACTCAGTGGTCCGAGGCTGTCCTCTCTGTAGTCCCCCTGTCTCACAGAAGATGATGCGATGTCACTGGCTTCAGTCCTGGTATCCCACTTCTGACACCATTTGTAGTAAATCGGGCCTAGAGGGGCAACCTTGTTTGGGGACACATCAACTGAAAGATGACAGGACTAGTCAGTGAAGTTCTCCACATCACCGTAATATCCTTTATTGAAAACAATTATACACAGCAAAGAAAACAGCCTCTGCAATAAAAATAAAACAATACAATAAATGTCTACAATTATAGCAGAGAGGATAACCAACTACTAGTTCAAACTATGATCACATAACTCAGCACCAACTTCTTTCTCACATGCACCATATAATACTACAATTCACTTACTACAATATAAACCAAATTCACTCTGTGCCCCCATCATACATACCAAGAGCTGACAATGAGACAATCTATTTATATTCAAATTGACAAAATACTGTTTCCATTGTGTGTCGCCATCCCTTCAACCTTGTAGGGTGACCTTTAAGCCCTATGTTGACTACAATACACACTGTAGATAAACTCTCATTAATCCATCACAATGCACGATTAACATTATACCCTTTTAATTCAAAAGTGATGTGCACCATTATACTACAATTTTAACACTTCCGACCGCAGAACATTGACGGCTGCTCAACATATATTTATATAAAATGCAAATGAATGTCTAAATGAAATGAGGATATACTATTTATGCAACCACATATCATCCCATAATTAACACATATACAGTATGGAGAACAATTCATCCTGGAGTGGAGTGTTGACCAGTCCATTAAACTTAATACATTTTATACAACATTGACCAGCAGGCTAAGCTGATCAAAACTCTATTATTAATATAACATGTAATAACTTCCCAGCAACATCAGGTGACCATGCACTCTGACACACTCACTTAACAATGACTCACCGGACCACTTTCCAGTACAGGCTATAGGACCATCCAGTTAGGCAGCCATTACCCCCTCATCAGTAGTTAGTTGTACCTAGATGTGGTATAATAAATTACATTATAAAGTAATACGGTCAAAGCACCACACAAGGAGTATTCATAAACTGTCCCATCCTCACAATATACCTAGCGTAACAGTACAGTGAACAAACAACATTATTATAAAGCACAACAATGAAAATAAAATAAATAAACATTACAGTATTGAATGACATTTAACATAAACATCACCAAGTCACCATGATAATGTGGTGATTACAATTGACATATGAGAAGTGTAATAATGCCCTCAATACAATACAGTCTCGGGCCATCTTATAGTAAGGCATCATGGAACATCCATTCCCTTATGCTTAACTGTGATAGTCATCAACATTTAGCCTATCTGTTCCATATAACATATATGGCACTATAAATCCAGTTTTTAATTATATTTTAGGTCAAGCCTCACTCAATCCAACTGACCACTATCTGGAACCCTGAATGAAATACTACAGGCTTCAACATATTTATTTATAAACTACAATCTGTAAACATGTGACATTAACTCACTTTCCGTAGTTATAATTAATTGATAGTACCTTGCTTCCACATTCTCCTTAAACACTTCATTTAAATTGCAATACCAAATCATTACCTTAGAAAATAACAAAACACTTTATTACATTGTCTATACCCAATTATGAGTAACATGTAACCAGCTCCTACATCCCAGAGCATAATAATAACCAGCCCTGGCCTTCAATTATTACATAGCTTTGCTCAACAGGCCCTTGTATAGGCCTATACTGTAGTTATGTGCATCTTACCTAAATTATCACCAATTTCATCACATACTTATAATACACAATATTTTCACTCAATCGTGTCTAAAAACACTCTTATCTTCCACTCTATATAAACTTTGAAACTTAAATCACTTACCAGTCATTTTCCAGAGCATTACACCCCAGAAATACAGCAAATTATGTGGTTATTCTGGTCCCCCCATGAAGTGACATCTTCTCATAATATTAGATCAGTAGAAGAGTGCCCAGACAATTATCAAGAATTCTACACAGCAGCATAGCAATGACTAAACACTGGTGCAATAATATCCAAAAATATACAAATAATATACAATATAACATAATCTTACACTTTCCAAACTTAATGGTTGTCAAAGTGACCTTGATCACTCCATGAAATGCTAACAATACCTATAATATATGAAACAATGGTTAAATGCTTATAAATATTCTCGGGACTACATTAGTATTGCTCATGTAGTCTCAGTTGCTACAGAGTGTTCAGGCATTGCTCTGTATATCAAAGGTAAACAAAAGAACTAGCAAGGGAAGCCAAAAGGGACAGAAATGCTGTCACTTCAGCTTTTGACCAAGGGATGCTAAAAGGGACAAAACTGCAGTTTACCACATCTTCCCCGCAATTATAGTCATCGACCCGACTGACGTATAATTTTAATTTGTATAAGCTGTTCATCAGCTTATTAATGACATTGTATACTTAACTGTAGAGCCTACACACCCTCAAAATACAATTGAAATAAAACCTGGCAACAATATTTGTACCAGTGCCAACTCTAGCAAACAGTTACAATTCTACTCTGGATGCTATGAGTCACTGCTCCCCAATATACATCACCATCTGACACGGAGAGTCGAAGAACCCCTTTCAGAATTGTAGGACACTGCCGTACCCTTCGGAATCCCGCTTCCGCAAACCTCAGGATCCATTCTGACCAATCCTGATTTCACGGTACGAGTGGGCATCAAATCCAACAGTATCCTAGGAAATTGACTCATCAAGCCAATACACATCTCCGGACTCTACCTCCTTCCTTTCTCCAGCCCTTAGAATGCAACCATTCCACTAGAATGACTTCCCATTGTACTATAATTAATATCAGACAGGCAACAGAACCTGGAAAATACATTTAAAATGTGACTTATTTATAAGCAACTACCTCCCAGCCCCCAAGTTTAAGAAGATACCACAGTTACTAAACTGCTAGTGATTCATCGTATACATATCATACACAGAGTACATTTACATGTAATTAATTAATATTCTCCAAGGGATGCTAAAAGGGACAGAACTGCCAGTGCAGTTTACCACAACTTCCCCGCAATTATAGTCATCGACCCGACTGACGTATAATTTTAACCAACTCTCGGTTGTTTCCTGCTTTTAACACCTCATTATATTCCATCAGTTGAACTACCTATCAGATACAAAAATTGGAAATATACCACTTGGAACACTTTCTAATGATAGTTATAGGTCTCCTCTGGATGCGTTGAGTCAAATGCTCCCCTCAAGACACCACCATCAGACACGGAGAGAATTGAAAATTAAAAGGATGTAAAAGACACTACCGTACCCGTTAAGTTACCCGCCACCAGAACCCAAGGACCCATCCTTAGAGATCCTAGGATGTACACGGTACGAGTGGGCCACGTATGATGTAGTGTCTCCCGACACGTCTCCAGCCTCTCCTCCTTCCCTACTCCAGCCCTAAGAACATAATTTCTCGTTCAGAAATGGTTCCCCGCAATAGTACAATTATAATACCTGAGGGCAATACAACTTATCATGGAGACTATAAATTATCCAATGCATCACAAAAAGATTCCTCTAGCTAATGACTTCTTGGGACCTAATACAGCCACTTCTGTACTCAATGCATATCAATAACAATGTCTAGTGATTGACACATACATACATAATTATCACTCATACTTAATAAACGTCAACCCACAATATACAAATATGTATCAACTACTAAGGTACACCTTTACACGATTTCACTGAGCAGCATGAACTGAACATACAATATCAGTGTGACCAAATGCTCAATACTTACTGTGCACCACAAACACACTTCATGACAATGTTGACAGACAATGAGGTCCTCTAGTGCATAACAAATTCAAGGTATGTCAGTAGGCCATCTGACACACCCCAGACAATGTTAATACACAGTGACATCATGAATCTGTGCATAACAATTCAAGGTATGTTATTGGGACAGCAATACATTGACATTTGCACACCAATTAACACTCTAGCATTGTATAGCCCAAGCCGCTTTACATCAATAACCGTAATTATTGTCTTCCAAGGGATGAGAAAGCCTCATCTACCATACCCTTAGAGTGCACACATACAATTATTATGACAAGACAGAACGAGGGAGGTGAGCTGGATTACTATGATACCCTTTGTTTGGTCGAGCCGATCTCCTGTTCTCGGTTGGACCATCACAGAGTCCTGGTTGTTGATCTTCTTGACCTTGTCTACGTCTAAACATCCAAAGAGGTAATAGCTCGTCTCCATCACTCTCGTCACTATCATCATCAATGCCCTCACTTTCCTCTGAAATAGGTACCAATTCCGGTATGGGTAGGGTGTAGCTACGTGGATCTTCTACCAGCAATTTCCGGTTCACCGTTCGAGTTGGACCACCAAACATAGGACGAATAGTGTAGACATCACCTTCATCATTTATTTGTACAACTACAAAAGCATCTCGCATATACTTGTCAGCAAGCTTATGCCTTCCTTCAAAGGCACACTGCTTCAACAGTACTTGACCACCCACCTTCAATGGACGACTCATCGGCTGCCGATCATGGTGGAGTTTTCCCGCTTGCAGAGCCGACTGAATTCTTTCCCTTGCAATTCGGTGAGCTTCTTTCAAGGCTTCAGCTTGAAGTTGCACAAACTCTTCATCCCAGCTTTCGGTTGTATTGGTGAGTAGTTGATCTAATGGTGTGAATGGTTCACGTCCATATAGAAGATGGTAAGGGGACATACCAGTGACCCGATGTGGTGTGGAGTTATACATGAAGACAACATGCATGATTAGTTCAGGCCACTTCCTCCTGACTGCTGGATCCAGACTTCTAAGCATACCACACAGGGTCCGATTAAAACGTTCGGTCTGCCCGTTTCCTTGTGGGTGATATGGAGTAGTGTGAGACCGAGATATGCCGTATAGTTGACACAATTCCCTCACCAGAGCACTTTCAAAATTTCGACCTTGATCAGAATGAATACGCAGGGGTGCGCCATAGTGGGCGAACCAATTATCCCTCAAAGCCTTTGCAACTGTAGGTGCCGTCTGATCCTTGCATGGAATGGCCTGCGCGTACTTGGTGAATGAGTCTGTAATAACAAGAATATTCTCGTATCCTCCCTTTCCCTTCTCGATATTCAGGAAATCTATAGCAACAGGTTCGAACGGACGGAAGGCTAGCAAATGTCTTCTTGGAGAACGAACCACTGGTATATGTGTTTTGGTAGCCACACAAGTGAAGCACTTTTGAATGTGGTTCTTCACATCCTGCTGAAGCCCAGGCCAAAAACATCTACTCTTTAGAATATCTTGGGTTCTGTTCGAGCCTTGATGTCCCCACTGATCATGGGACAAATCCAACAGTTTAGGACGCATGTCCCTGGGCACTAAGAGCTGGCACTGCTTTCCTGCGACTCCGGAACCTTGTCGGTACAGGACCCCGTTCTTCTCCACAAATTTAGAAAATTCTCTCAGCCAACTCTTCACCTCAGGAGTATTCGATTCCACCTCATCGCCTGGTGACCAACCAGATTTCCAGCATCCCCATACCACACGAAGGGATGTATCATTCTTCTGCATTTCACCTAGCTGCTTGTGAGAATATGATGGAAACACACAGGGTGGTATTACAGGTTCTGTTTCCTGTGACCTCTCTTGGCTCTTGATTATCTCCTTTGGAATGACTGTGGAAGCTTCTATAACTAGCACCACTTCTGCTATCTGAATTGGGTTGTTGGATGGACATCGACTCAATGCGTCAGCACATCTATTTAGTCTTCCCGGACGGTATTTGATATCAATGTCAAATGCTGCGAGTTGTGCTGCCCATCGTTGCTCAGTTGCACCAAGTTTTGCCGTCTGAAGGTGGGCTAAGGGGTTGTTGTCTGTATATACTACACACTTCACTCCACGAAGGTATTCCGCAAATTTTTCGGTGACAGCCCATTTCATTGCCAATAATTCTATTTTGAAACTGGAGAAATCGCTGTAGTTTTGTTCGGCACCCCTGAGGCCTCTACTAGCATATGCAATCGGGTGAAGCCATCCTTTTTCATCCTCTTGTAGAAGACAAGCTCCGAGACCTTTCAGAGATGCATCCACCTCTAACACAAACTCCTTATCAAATCGAGGATAGCCAAGAACTGGTGCAGATGACAAAAGTGCCTTTAGCGTTTGGAAGGATTTGTCTGCTTCGGTTGTCCACTGAAATTTATCACCTGCCTTAGTCTTCCCTATGTCTCTGGACTTTCCTACTATAGCATGGAGTGGTGTTGCAATCTGGGCGAATTGCGGGACAAACCTTCGATAATAGGAAGCTAGTCCTAAAAACGAGCTTCAGTCTGATCCATTAGTAGGCACCGGCCAGGTAACTATTCGGCTAACTTTATCTGGGTCTACTGATACGCCTTCCGCATTAACAATGTGTCCTAAGTGTCTCACTTCCTTCTGTAGTAATTGACACTTCTCACCTTTTAGCTTAAGACCATTTTTCATTATCCTTTGTAGAACTGTTTCTAGCCTCTTCAGGTGGTCCTCAAAACTTCTAGAATAGATCAGGATATCGTCTAGATACAGGACAAGCTGGCTAAGATTAAGGTCTCCAAAGATTAATTCCATTATACGTTGAAAAGTACTTGGGCTATTACACAGACCCTGAGGCATACGGCAAAATTCGAATAATCCCCATGGAACACGGAATGCTGTGAGGGGTATAGACTCTGGGTTCATCACAACTTGGAAGTACCCATGTGACAAATCTAGCGAAGAGAAGTACCTGGCCCCTCCCAAAGCCTCAAGAATTTCGTCGATACGTGGCAGTGGAAATGAGTCCTTCACAGTAACAGAATTCAATTGCCTGTAGTCTATGCACAAACGTAACGACCCTGACTTCTTCTGTACCAACACGACTGGACTAGCGTAGGGACTGGAAGACCGTCTAATTATGCCCTTCCTTAGCAGATCATCAAGGAGCTTCTTTACTTCCTCTACCTGAGTTGGCGGTACTCGTCTATACGGTAATCTGATCGGTTTCTCCGAAGTCGTCTTGATTTCATGTGGGATCAAGTCGCAGAAGCCAACATCGAAGTCACCCATCGAGAAAGCAGCCTTATACTTGAATAATAATTTTGTCATCTCGTCTTTTTCTTCTTGTTTCAACTCTCCAAATCATTACCTTGGAAAATATGAATAACAGGTAACCAGCTCCTACATTACAAAGCATAGGATAATAGCCAGCCCTG
>JAODUM010119227.1:0-12169 GCA_025399915.1 Enypniastes eximia
CTTATTGTATCCTACTGTAGAACACAAAATATTATACTTTTTAATTAGTTGTAGTCTTTATATTATATATATATATATATATATATATGTATATATGTATATATTATATGTATATAAATGTATTAATAAGCCTGAAATCAAACCAAATGTAATATGCATATAATCGTATAATGCATACAATAATTCACATTTAGATGTCTTTGCTTCGTGGTTACCAAATCAAGGTAGGAGAAATGACATTTTTTCTTTCTTTCTTTCTTACTTTAAATTATCATGCAATATAGCTTGATTGTAATTTGAAAAAGTAATTGTCAATTTCAACTCATCCTCTAAAGAGCAAAGGTTTAGTGAATTAATCCGAAAGGATTAGAGGTTGCTAATGAATAGAGGCCAAAATGCAATTAAATAAACTTTCAAGAAATTTCTAAAACCTAAAAACTGCAATATCTCATGTCTCCTTCCATGATGTATATCTTGAGTCATAATTATGTTCCTCTGGAAAAATCGAAGAAATAAGAAGAAATAAGAAATAAGAGGATTCATTTTTGTGAGGAGATTACTTTCTGGAAATTTCCACATATTCAAATATCTTTCATGAATTTTAAAAGCACAAAAATCTATGTACTTAAAATTCAGATAAGTCTTCAAGAAAAATTTGTTAAAAAATGACTTGCCAAAAGAGTTTGAATATCTGTTTGTTTTATATAGGTTTTTAATCAGAGTTTATTATTTTTAGATCATACTTATGCTGCTGCAGGTATATATTTAGGAAGTTTGCATTTATACCTTTGTTACCTATTCACTATGATTGGCAAGATGTACACTGTTTGCATTTTCAGTAGACATGGGAGGAAGGGATACTAAAATATTAAGTATCCTATTTTTACTCCTGAGCCATATTAGCTACATCACCGACGTGGCAGGTATTTTTCTCAAACGTTTAATGATAACTCACATGTTACTATAAATGATATATACAGTATATACCAGGGCTTAAAATAACTGCCAATCATTACTGTGGAGGAGAGAATTTTCAGAATATTTTCAGCCAGAAGTAGTTATTTTAAGCCCTGATATACTTCAGGTTTTTTTCTTTGTATTCTCTACCAATCACGTTCCTTGACTACCCTCTGTTTCTGTCTTATGTCTTAGCAGCTCTGTTACAAAAATCGTATTGGCGACATGGCTTTGTTAGCAATAGATTGCTGTATGTGCTCACCAAATGTAAAGGCAATACGTTATCATGTTCATGCTCATAGACACCAATTGAAATGTTTCACCTTGAATTGCCAGCATCTTGAATTGACCCTGGAAATTCTGTTTATATAACAGGTTCTCTAACTGATTAGGAATGCAGGTCATTACATATGCAAAGAAAAACATTCTGTTCTACAAGCAACTAGTACAAATCGTGATGGTGCAGAAAACTGTGCAACTTACCAAAACTTAGCCAGAGCCTTTACTTTTTGTAGGTTATAAAGGATAACAGATAAACATCACCTGCAGAGGGAAGGTTTTAGGAAATTTTCTGCTCAAATATCTTACAGTTCTTTTCAAATTAGAAACATATAAATTGTTCATTCTTTAGATTTAATAAACCTTTCTGCAGAAGTTAGAGAAACAGATGAGTTGCTAATCCATCGATCAAAGATAAAGATAGATATGTTTCAAGAATTTATGATTGATGATATGATGACGAAAGATATCAATTTTGGATTGATTGGGTTCAATGGAATATTAGAAGAAGGTGTTGGAGCTGGTGTTGCCAGAGAGGTTATATCGTCCTTTTTCAATGAATTTTATTCAAGTTGTTGTATTGGATGTGATGCAAAAATACCATCAATACGACATGACATGCTGAAATCTGAGTGGGAGGCTGTTGCACGTATCATCTGCTACGGCACTACGTTGCAGTACTTTCCCATAAAGATAGCATTTGCCTTCATCAAATGCTGTGTTTATGGTGAGGGAGCTGTCACCAACACCGAGTTGGTAGATTCATTCCTAAACTATATATCTAAAGATGAGAAAGAGATTTTAGAAAGAAACATGAAAGAAATGGATGACGATTCTGAAGAGCTTTTGGACGTGTTATCATCATACAAGTGTTATTCAAGGCCAACAAAAGAAAACTTGTTGGAAATAATTCAGCAGTTGGCACACCAAGAAATAATCCAGAAGCCAAAGTATGTGTCCAACTGCTGGAGTAACATAATGAGGCGTGTTATTTTCCCAGAAGAGTTTGCATCGGCCAAATTAATGCTGGCCACATATAAAAAGCTTCACCCCACTGGTCGAAAAGTTGTTAGCTTATTGAAAGTTCATGGTAGCCTCACTGAGCCGCAGCAGGTATGTTTCGAGTTCCTGAAAAGATATATAAAAAACTTGTCTGTTGGTGATCTTTCAAAGTTTGTGAGATTTGTTTGTGGGAGCGAACTGTTGGTAATGGATGAAATCACTGTATCTTTTTCGAATCTTGATGGTGCGGCTAGAAGGCCAATTGCTCGTACTTGTGGTGTGGTTTTGGAATTACCTGGTACCTATAGCTACTTCAACGAACTATCTGAAGAATTTCAAAATATTCTTGACAATCCTAAGAGTGCATTTGCTTTTGATTTTGCATAGTAATTTTACCAAATGGACAACCTGTGCTGGTAATATACGTTTGATTAAGTGCCACTTCTGAATCAGTGAAACTTTTCATTTGAATCTATGAAACGGTTAACTTGGCCTAGTAATGTAAATAGACCATTTACATGTTACTCTGAGTGTCAAATGTACATATGTAGCCACTGTTAATTTAACTATGATTCATGGTCGTCATCCTTTACAAATTTAAAATAAACTTGGCAACAAGTATACTATGGAATAGAAATTATAACAAATAAAAGTGACGTTTAATATCAAATTTAGTAAACAGGGGAATGATTTAACAACATTTCTATTTTGTTTTATTTAGAACAACATTTCTCTTTTGTTTTCATCAGAGCATGGATATATTAAAATTGGAAAGTTTACATTCGCAAGGATACCCTATTAGTTTATAAGTAAAGTGTCAGGAAATCATCAAACGTTGTCTTAATAAATTAAACAATTTTATGCTTTTTAATACCAAATTAGCAGGTATTCATTCCACATTTCTATTTTATTATACAGTTCTTATATATGGCTTTGTTTTTGTTCAGATATGCAAATAAGGCTTGTGTATTCATCCGTGTATTTGTTTATACATGCATGATGTATTATTAATCTGTGCATTCATGTTTGTTTATGTTCAGACTAGTTACGGCTACTTCAAATATAATGAGTAAGTTTAAGGCTGTAAGATTTTCCAAATGTCTTTTTCTCTGGTCTTGTTAACAAAAACGTCTTTAATTAATCAAAATGTAACTGTGATGTGATCCGAATGTAAGTTAATATATATGGTCATGCCATGACTAACCTGAGTATGTGTGAAATCCTGATTGCCATTCCTCAATTTATAGTTTCTAGATCACATTCTATTTATGTGCAGATATTTGTATATCCTCCATTATAAATCATATATTGTGATGATTTGACATAATCTCTTTGCCACATCTGTTATACTTATCAGCACAACGCTAAATATTTACTTTGTGTTATTTTATCCTCGAAAGTTGGTTGAAAAGGACTCTGAAGTCGTTGTATATAGGTCAATATCCCATCGCACGTGTTTTGCAACATGCCTAGGATAGGAACGCATACATGACTGTTTCATTTCCACGCCTCTCTTAGGCCACAGTTAAGTAAAAGTACGATTCTTCAGTGGTATGGTCGTTATGAAGAGGTAAATTAGGCTTCTGGCCGTTTGTCGAGTTATAGCATTGGTCGTCTTATAGATGTAGTTTTGACATAAAATATCATTGGGCGGACTGTAACATGGTCGTTAATGTCCGTGGTCTTGTTATTAAGGTGGTCGTTACGACAGGTTTTACTGTAGTTGACAATTTGTTATCTTTAGAAATAAAAAATGTCAAGGCAACGATCAGATCACTTGGTTTTTATTGATAGTTGCAGATCACTATTAATAGAAATTGAATATATGTTTAGCAAGCATGCAATGGGCGTTCTTACTGAAATTGAAGTTGAAATTCTTTGTGATAAAGTGAACGATGTAGGAGTTTCCTTTTCTTTGTTAACTGCTAATGCTAATCATACAGATTCAGCTTACCAATCATTCTCGCTGCTTGAATTTTTTTTTAAATACGTATACAAACAATTACTGGACATAATGGAGACAGTGACATCTAAGTCGCATGGTTATTCAACATCAGTTCTCTACAATAATGAAGTTGGTAGACCAAGATATATTATTCCTGAGGATCAGCTGATATATCTTCGATCAAAATATTTTACATGGTCTTCAATCGCACGTTTATTAGGTGTTTCAGAAAGGACTGTACATAGGCGTAAACAAGAGCTCAACATTTCTGACCAGTTGACTTATTCAAAAATATCTGACGATGATCTTGCTTGTGTCATGAATGAAATCCGAGAAATTACTCCGAATATTGGACAAAGTCGAATGATGGGTGCTCTAAGGTCTAGGAGCATCTTTGTACAACGACAGCGTGTAAGAAGCTGTCTTCGGCGTGTTGACCCAATTGGAACAGTACTTCGTTGGGGACAAGCTATCTATCGTCGAAAATATCATGTTCCTGCTCCAAATAGTCTATGGCATATTGATGGTCTACATAAACTTATTTCACACAGATTTGTTATCCATGGATGCATTGATGGTTTTAGTCGCCTAATAATTTACCTCAAATGTGCATCTAATAACAGGTCAGATTCCGTCCTTAGTTTTTTTGTTGAAGGTGTGAGAAAATATGGTTTACCTTCCCGTGTTCGCAGTGACCATGGTCTTGAAAATGTTGGAGTAGCAGATTTTATGTTGAAGCATAGAGGAGGTAATAGAGGGAGTATTTTGACTGGGAAGTCAGTCCATAATGTAAGAATAGAACGTTTACACCGAGATACATATCGTGGAGTTGCTTCTCATTTTCTACGCCTGTTTCATAGCATGGAAACATCAGAAATGCTTGATCCCTATAATGAAGCTCATTTGTTCTCTCTGCATTTTGTTTTTTTACCGCGTATTAACCGTGCATTGGAAGAATTTTGTCGTCAATGGAATATGCATCCAGTAAGCACTGAACGTAATATGAGTCCGGAGCAGTTGTACATCTCGGGTACATTAGATCTTGGTAGAACCAGCTTAACTGAAATTGAAGGAATTCTTTCACATGACGAGTTGCAGTACTTTGGCACTGGTGTAAGTGATAGTGAAGATTACCTTTTACCTGATAGCGATGGTTATGATGTAAACGTTCCAGAAATCTCTTGTGGCATCTCCGATGAGTTGTTAAACGAAATTCAGCGACAAATTGACCCTCTAAGTGATGATGGTTGTTGTGGCATTACTCATTATGAAAATTGTTTACAGTTGGTACAAGAGTTATAAAGTACTATTATATATAATGTGTTTAGAGACATCGTGTAAGTAAAGATTAAAAATTAAAAATGTTAAAGGAGATAATGAGACTTTTTTCTGTAGCATAAGCAACATTTCCCACAATCGTCAAATAGATAAGCTGTATTTGGCGTCATCGTTGTTTTCTTCTCTTTCTCTAGTAAATATGGGTCTAATTCAATAACTTTCCATATTCCTTGTGTTGAGGTAGCTAAGGTTAATAAATTAAAATATGTAATATTTTATACTCTAAATAAAATACTCCCCCATAATTTTGTGTGCATTTATTACGAATGGATAGTGGTTTCGCTGGTACTTATTTAGCAAATTTCCCGAAATTACCCTAAATTGCACAATACTATATATGGTATATTCGAACATATTCTGTGGTCTCATGGATGACCAATTATAGAGCTTCCACTGTGTACCAAAATGGGACAGCAGGTAGTCAGAATTAATTTTATTTTCTAAGCTTTCTTTATAATTAATATGAAGTTACTACAATTGAATAAACGCATTTTTCTTGAATCGTTTGTTTCGTGATTTAAAAAAATGGGAATCAATGATGACTGACCTTTTTCCTTTCTTCGATTAACAGAATTAGAAATCACGTTATGAAACAGGATCATCATCAAGTTTTTTATTTTGAAATATTTCACCGTTGTGGTTCCACTCTGAAATAAGGTGCCAATTGATGGGTTAAAAAAGCGATAAGATTAGTAAATTAGTACTACCTACCGCTACTAACTACTACCATTACTAATTCAGACAGTGTTCAAACATTATATTGTCTACAGCAATACTCTAGGCTAGCAACATGTAGAAAACCACGCAGCTACAGTAACGCTGTTCAAGGAAGTTCAAAACAGAAGTTACGGCATCTATTTCATTGTCATCTTCATCACACATTGACTCTGAGATACTTATAATGGATTTCTTCGTCTGTTAAGACGAATGCGAGGAGGATACGGCGAGCTGAGCAACGCTTTGATCTGCCATACCGATACCTGTTTTCTTAGCAATTGTCGCCTTTAATTCATACACCTACCTGTACCTGTACCTGTACATTCCTCCATCCAATGACGTTGTCATCATAGAGTCGAGTCCTCCTCTCCATACAAATGGCGGAGCAGCTCGTTGAATCCACTTCTTGATTGTGTAGACGCCTTCGCTTGGTCTGTAGACAATTGTAAAAGGTTTGCAATGCGTATCCACGGGTCACGGTAGTATGGTTTACTTGCTTCTGCAAAAAGTAGCTTCTTCGTGATAGCACTATTTTGAGAACGGCAGATGTGAGCAATATACTTGAGGTGTTGTTTTTCAATGAAATTTGGCAGAGGCATTGTTCCTACAATTTCTTCTATTTCTCTGTTCCTGTAGAGATATTTGTAGCACTCCTCTTCAACGCCCTCAGGAGTTGGTTGCCTTGTCCATCCACCTTTCACCATGTACCTCAGATGTTGCACCCAGCAACTTTCTAACTTTCTCATCTGTTTTTCCTTTGGAAAACAAGCCTGTGTACCATAAGCTAGTCGTGATCTTACACATGCTTCTATTAATTTCTTTCTAGTTTTCATGTTGATGTTTTTGTCACTCAGCACTTTCTTCATGTCATGAAACTTCCCAACAGCTCGTGATACACGCAGTTCAGTAAAATTGCCTTTCTCTTTGTTGGTAATCAAATGTCCAAGGTAAACAAACTCACGTACATTTTCAACTATTTCATCGCCAATACTGAATAATGATTTCTTATCCACAATGTTTTTGTTTTTGTTGTTGAAGACTTGTGTCTTGGTTTTTCCAAATGATATATTCAGTCCAAATCTTTTACATGTATCATTGAGAATGTTGAGTATTGTTTCTGCTTCGTGGATGTTTTTACAAAACAGTGCAATATCATCAGCATACAATATCCATCGAATTATTTCAGTGCCTCTCATTTTTGCAGCCCTTCGTTGTTCCCTGTTGGTGCATGTGTGGGGTATATTATAGTTGAAATCTATTCCCCATCCATCTGGAAACCTTTTGTCAATTTCATTTGAGGCAACTTTGAGCACATAATCAAGGTAGTAATTGAATAGACAGGGTGATTCTTGACCGCCCTGTCTACAACCAACTAGTACATTGAATTTGGCTTTCATCCCAAGTATTGATGCTGTTGTGTGTTCGTACATTGCATGTAACACTGCTACAAGATGATTAGCACCAGTTCGTATTTTTAGCACTTGGAACAGGAAGTCTCGCGGAATGTGATCGTATGCAGCTGTAAGATCTATGTAGACAACTATCAAGGGGCCTCCATATTTCTCAATTACTGTATTTAAGATAAATATCCCGTCTGATGTTGATCTGTTCCGTCTGAACCCAAACTGAGTCTCACTGATGTTTGTTTCGTATGCTTCTTTGAGACGTGCTATGAGGATCTTTGCAATAATCCGGCTCATATTGGCTCCAATTGACAAACCTCGATAGTTCTTTGCTATGCTTCTTATCCCTTTCTTGAACAGACATGTGATGCTTGCATGCAACCATGTAGCTGGAACTTTGATACATGTCCAGATGAGAGTGAGGAGTATCACCAGTGCACTGAGCAAGTTTTGACTGTTGTTATATTTCAGCCCTTCTCTCTTGATCTTGTCTGTTCCTGAACTTTTATTGTTTTTGAAAGTTTTCAATGCTTTCTTGATCTCAGCTTCATCAGGGGGGTCTTCCCTCACAGTCACCACATTGTCTTTTAAGTGTGGATACATTTCCGGTTTAGCCAGTTCAGGTGGTAACGGTATGTCTCGATTAGCTAAGTGTTGCTCAAAGTGTTGTTTGAGTTTATCATTGGATATTGCAAGTTTTGTTGATGTTTTCACGGCAGTGTACTTTTTTGCCAATGAAAATTCCTTTTCAACTTCTCTAGTAGCAGCAACTGTGTTGAGGTTGTCAGCTAAATCTTTGAAGTATTGGTTTTTCAGTAGCCTACTTCGTTTCCGAATCTGCCTTCGTTGCTTCCTTGCTTCTTCACTTGTTGAACATGTTTTTATGTCTTTCATCATTTGAACAAGTTCTGCATCTTCCCATGGCTCTTTTTTCTTTACAGCCTCAATTTTTGGGCACACACTTTCCATACATTCTTTTACTGATGTTGTTATCACCTCATTCAATTTATCAATGTCTTGCATGTCATTGGTGATTACATTTTCAAGTGCAGCATCAATACTTTCAGTTAACTTCTTTTGCAGATCTTCATCTTTCATAAGTGCCTGAACATCTGTTTTTGGTTTTTTAATGTTTACCCTTGATTGTCTTAGTTGGGTCTGTAACTGATGTTTACATTTTGGAAACGCAATGTTCATCACAAGCAATCTATGATCAGTGTCAAAGGTGTTTTCGGTATTAACAAACACACGACATGATTTCGTCATTTTTGATAACCATTCGCTAGTACATATGTAATCAATCCGTTTCCATTTACCGGTAGCGGCATGTCTCCAGGTTTCACGGTGTATACGTTTACTTCTGAAGAAGGTGTTCATTAACTTCATTCTATTTTGTAAGCACCATGTTAGTAGTCGTCCTCCATTGTCATTCGTCTCTACTTTATCAGAGTTGTTATGCCCCAAAATTGCATCCCATGAACCACATTTCTTGCTGTTTGTTGATATGGTAGCATTGAAATCTCCTAAAACTATAACTTTATATTTCGGTTTCATGTCAAGTTGTTCTTTAGCTTTGGTCAAGGCTGAATAGAATGTTGTCTTAGCAGCATCAGACTTTGACGCTTGTGTTGGTGCATACGCATTCAATATGGCAATTCTCATGTTCTTTACAATTATTTGAATCGATATTATTCTTGCAGGTAAGTGTTCATTTTGATCTTCCAGTTTAACGTGTGGTGCTAACAGTATGCCTACACCATGTTCACGCTTCCTCACATACCCACTCCATGTCAGTTGCCATCCTTTCAACGACTCATCATCCATAGTGAATGACCCAGTTTGTGTTCGCCTTACTTCTTGCATTGCCAGAACATCAATATCTAACTCAGCTGCAGCTTTTACTATCGATGCCAGTTTTATATCGTCTTGTAGTGTTCTTACATTTATTGTAGCTATTCTGATGTTGTGGTATTTGCTATCATTTTCTTTCTTGGATATTTTGATTTTCTCTTTCACATTATCTACAGTATCCCTGATATTACCAGGAGTATTACTATTCAAGTAGTGTTTTCTAGTACCAGATCTTGTGGTGGACAGCGACAAACTGTCACAGCCAGTAGCATACTTTTCAACCTCAGCCTGACTGGTCACTGAGGGACGCGTCCCTTGTTGACCCACGCGACGGACGATGTGGTATCCTTTACTTTTCCTTGTCATCGTTTCATAGTATGCAGTAGTGTTTTTTTTCTGAGACACCATCTCAGTGGCAATCTAGAGAATTCAAAATGCTGATCAATGGTTAATCCGACCATATCGGAACCCTTGAACAGCTTCTCCTTGTCTATTCTTCCAGTGATGTTATCTCCTTCCCAATAGTGCCTGAACTTGTCCAATATCCATCTTCTTCAGGCACTGCCTAGGGAATATACCGTCCCTTTTTCGGTCCCTGGGAGAACTTTTTGTAAACAACAGGTGCGCCCCGTGAAGGCACGTTCTCCAGGAATTAGGTGACCAGAGCTAAGCAGGCTCGCTGTTATGCAAGCAGGCCATTAAGAGTAGTGCACCCGTAGCAAAACCTTACATCATTTCATAATTAGTTTAAGTATACTTAAACTAATTATTTACAATGAAATCAAATGCGTTTCTGTCTTCTTCGTCTTGCAAGTCGTATTCGAATTCGCTGTCACTATCGATATCTCTTTCGTTTACATCTTCATGGCCAGCTTTTGGAAACGCTTTAGCGGCAAGTATATCCGCAGGGTTGGATAGAAAGGGATCTAAATCTTCAAACGGATCTAACGTCAGGAGTTTCTCTGCTCCCTCCTCAACTGCACGTAGAATACCAGCTGCCCTCCAACCACTAATGATAACTTCTCTACCTTTTTCTGAAGTTAGCTCGTTGTACAAATCAATCATCCACTTTGCGTGTAATGGTTTCATGACGGTGAGAGGCTTCTGAATATCAATGTCGTCAATCTTGATTCCGCTATCCAAACCTTCTTTAATTTTCTGCGCGTACCACGATGCAAACTTTTCCTTCATATAATTTTTCGCCCATGAATTGACCGTCAAATCAAGGGGCTGAAAAATATGTGTCATATTGTTTGGTACACATGTAACCAGTATGTTCTCTTCTGCCAGCAAATTCGTGACTTGTGTGGTCATTTGACCGTCGTTCGGTGGTCATTTGACCGCGGAAAACATCCATGATCAGTAAAGCAGGAGCATCAGGGGGTAGGTTCAAGTTCTCACGCTGAGATTTTATGCGCGGCATGATGATTTCTTCGATGATTTTAATTGACTCCGCAGTGTTACTGTAATGCTTGGGATTAGCGCTTAACGAAAACCCTTTGGGAAAAGAGATATTTGGAATACTACGATTTGTTTTTCCACCGTAGATCAATTGCATAGGCAAAAAATTGCCTGCTAAATCTATCACGAAAGTAGCTGTGATAGCTCGCTTATCTCCAGCACCTACGATAGACACGGACTTTTCCCCCTCTTTCTCCATTGTGTACCTTGAGCATTGAACATATTTGGATGGGGTCTGGTCAAGATTGAACACAAGCTCGGCAGGAATTTCATGCATCTCAATTTTAGATACAATATCGTGATGGTAAACTAATTCTGCTTCTTTCCGAGCTCCTTCTGGTATGGTTACTTTGCCAGTTGTTGCTGCTCGCTTCTTGAATTCCATTCTGCGGAAAATGATTTGAGCCCAATCTTTACCAAACTCGACTAATTTGAGTCCCTCCTCATCGCTTCGTTCAATCAATGCTTTTGCTACTGAAATGGCAATTGAGAAAGAGACTCTTCCTCCACGGTATCGCAAAGCTGACAGAAACTTTCGAACATCTTCGTCCCCCAACCTCCTTCTGTATCGAAATTCTGTCTTTCACAGCAGCATGGAGTTTTTCTCGATACATTTTTTGACATCCTCGCACAGTACTTTCATTGAGTTTTTGAAATCGTGTTTTGAACTTTCTTGTAGCTGCAGCTGCTCCATTCTCGTTTGCGTATTTTCCGATCAAATCCTTGGGTGAGTATTTTGTGTATGGTAATCTTGAGTTGCTTTCTTTGTAATGGGAACTAACTGCTGATACAACCGTGGCGTGGTCAACAGCTCCAAGTCCAGTTTCTTCAATAGAAGGCATGGGAACATCTAAAAAAACATTCAAACGTAATTCTTTAGTCATATTACGAGCTTTTTGCACTTATCTGAGGCAAACTGTATACACTCGTGTGTGTGTTTTTTTTAGTTTTTTTTTTATGCATGCTTTTTTTATTTTCTATATCAAAACCACACATGAGCACATAATATTGTGATTGGTTAAAAACTAAAAAAGTATGGAAAAACAGAAAGTTGAGCATATTTGGTATGATAATTACCTGTAGAGATTTCATTGCTTGAACTGCAATTCTCTGTGATGGATTGGTTTTTCTCTCTGTTTTTCTGTGCTTTTGAGAAAAAACGAACTAAAGACATACTGAAAAAATGTGTCCTTTCTTTAAGATAACACTTTACTCT
>JAODUM010120336.1:0-12139 GCA_025399915.1 Enypniastes eximia
GTAAATACTTTTTAGATGAAGCAAAATTAAAAATGGAGATATTTCCCACTTTTGGGGTTATGCATAACTATGATGAAGATGCTGCTCTTCCGGTTACACTAGTGGAGTTTATTGATATGATGAGTGATGAAAAAAAGAAAGTACTACCGTTATTTAGTGTTGCATCATATAAGGATTTTGTTAAAGCAATTATCGATTTGAAAGATGATGACAACACCTACGATATTAATTATGGTACTCATTTTAGATTTTTAGTGGGTATTTATAATCATTATACACAACATGATACTGTTGTATTAAGACACTCTGAAATTGTAACGGCAAAAACAAATCATGAAAATGAGTACATGGTTAATTTTTATGGATACATGGTAAAAATTTGTCACATATTTGATGAAATACATGCGGCAGAGAATACAGTTCACACAGGTAACTTCATGGGTACTGAAGTTGGCTATCTGTATCCCGGATTGCTAAGGGTATATCGAAAATACACAATTCTTCTAAATAAAATTACTGAATTGGTTGCTAAATTGGGAATTGAAAGACAACGTTCTGGGTATGGACATGAAATTGGTGTTATTAATAATAGCATACTTGTGAAGTATAATGATTATAACACTAATGATCATTCTTTTTTATCATTGCTTTATCATTGCTTTGCTGAATCAGGTACCTTTCCAACCGAAAGCAGGCAACATATACAATTCTTTGACAATGATTATTTTCAAACACGTGTACTAATAGATCATGGTGTATTTACAAGTAAAATTGGTAGGGTAGTTTTACTATGTGCATCCTCTCTATACTATTTCCACTTTCAACTTAAAAGAAGTGATTTGGATAAGTACTTTAAGGATGCTTTGAATGAAATTCGTTTACAATTTAGTCCGGCCAGATTGGTATTTTATGAAGCAAACAGAACAGATTTAGGAAGTTTACAAGAACTTATAAGAGTTGTAGAACTTGCTTACGCTCAAACGCAAGAACTTGCTTACGCTCAAACGCAACCACTACCCGATAACGATGATATTGACTCCGTTCTCGGCTTTAATGATAATAGTATTCGTACTGAAGATAATGGTAATGATGACGATAATGATGGTGGTGATGGTGAGAACCAACCATATTCTGGCCCTCCTCAACCTCCTGGTGGTGGTGATGATGATGATAGTGGTGGATTTGTCAATAGTGGTGCTTTTCCTAACATATTCTCATCAGCACCAATTAGCTCTTTACAGGGACAAGATGATGATATCACTTATGAATTGGATGAGGAATTAGACGACTATTATGATACAGAAAATATTATTGATGCAGAAAATGACGATACCGATATTGATACAGCGGATCCAATTGTTCAACCTGTGGATCTGGACACGGCTAGAGTTTTATCAGATATAGATAGTGAAATAGCTGATATTAATGCTCGGGGTGGTACAGATATTAATTATCATACTCCGATTGGTACAGATGATGATGCTCCTCGTATAACTGGTATTAACCCCCTACATCCCCGTCACAGAAGGTCAAACAGGGGCCGCCGTCCATATGATAGGGATAATAATAATGATGATGATGCCGATTCAGAAATTCAAGTGGGTGTTTCTGGATCTGCACATCCAAGTCATAGATTACATATGGAAAACACCCTATTGGAACAATTAGGTATTCAACCTGGGGAGGTTCTTGTTAGAGACGGTTTGAATGTGGGTGTAGAACATGATAGTGATGATGAGGACGTTCAAATAACAAATATATTACCCCTTCATCCTAGTGTAAGATTTCGAAGGTCTGTACAGAGTCAGAGTTTACCTGTGGACAGTAATGTTGCTCAAAGACATAGGGGTTTGGTGGATTTTATACCTGAAGTATCTGAAGATAGATTAGAAAATTATTTAAGTTTAGGATCACAAAATAGATCTAACTTAATAATGGGGAATAGAGGATTAGGGAACAACGAATCGCCTTACGTATCATCTGATGAAGTGGAGATAACTGGAGCATATAATCCTAATTATGATTCTGATAGTTCTGTGGAGATAATAAATTCTGGACCTGCACCTCCAAGTCATAGATTGAGGATGGAGAATGCATTAATTAACGACTTAAATCCTCAATTTGGAGATGTTCTTGTTAGAGATGGTTTGAATGCATATGTAGAACATGATAGTGATGATGAGAACGTTCAAATAACAAATATATTACCTCTTCATCCTAGTATAAGACTTCAAAGACTTGTACAGGATTTACCACCTAATGTTGTAGATGAATTACAAGATCAAGCTGCATCATCTTCTCAATTATTTAATCATGTTTTAGAAGAGACAGGAGAGAGAATTGGTGATGATGAACCCCTATTTGATATAGTTGGGTCACCTTACGAATCTATATTATCAGAATCGGATTATGTGTCAGCGGTGTCAGAATTGGATTCAATACCAGCATCTATTTTTAATGATTCTAATGCATCAACCATTAGTAATGATGATATATCATCTATTAATTTTACCGAGTATGATTATGGCAACAATAGTAACAATAGTAACAATGGCAGTGTTGTTAATGATGATGATTATGGTGGTGTAGCTGGTCCTATTACTTATGGTAGACATTCTCTGCCTGAGGTTCATCTACCAGGCTTAGTATCTGAAAGAGAATATTTTAATAGATATATAGATAATGATGATGAAAATGGGGTTTCAGAAGATCCTGATATGGATTATATATTCACCCCATTAGGGGGTTTAAGAAATGAGTATTCTGAAGGTAATATACCCACAGCTGATCGTTTAACACACCACTTGAACGAGCCTGCCTTATTGTTATCTACACTCAGCAGTCAGAATCAGCATTTGCAAAATACGCTAAGTCAAACACATCAACCACCATCTTTACCAAATTATTCAAGTGAACAATGGTATTCAAATCTACAAAGGGAAAGTGCTGTACTTGATAGCACTAATCTACCTGACATTGATCCTTTCTTAATGGGTGTTGCTGAAGCTGTAGATGTTTATGAAAACCCTACTGATTATTCTGAAATGCTAACAGAGAGTGTAATAACGCAAAATCGTGATTTGGCTGAACGAAATCTACAACTATCAAGGGAAATACAATCAATGGAATGGGATCAAGAACGAATGATACCAAATACTCCACCTCCTGATTATACTCCTTATGAATCATTTCGAACACCACCTCAATCAACACCACCACCATACTTAAACTCATTACATCAAGAATTTCGTGAGATGAGCGAAGATGAATAAAGGTGTTAACGATATATTGAATAAGCTATCAGCAGATCCTAAAAGTCAATTTTTTACAAGAGATATTTTGGATGCAAATAAAAGTGGCATTAAAAAATTACTTAAAAAATCAAGATACACTCTTGACAACGAAATATATACTCTTCTTGAAAACTACGTTGTACTTCCTACTACTGACGGAGATATAAACACATTCCTACCAAAGTTTGAACTAAAAACTAGAATAGGCGATACGCAATTTTCTGTTAGCGATAAAGGACAACGTTTTCAAGCGGATTTAGCTGATATAAGGTACTTAAAGCCAAAAGGCAACGAAGCAAAATATACTCTGATAATATGTGATGTATATTCTCAACGAGTATACATTTACGGTATGTATAAGAAAAGTAACACTATTGATGCTTTTAAAAAGTTTATACCAGATATATCAGAAATCAGGGATGAGCATGTATATCTACAAACTGATAAAGGTGGAGAATTCTTCAATAACGAATTAATTGCATATTTAAAAAAGCATAATATTGTCTTATTTACAACAGAGATGAATCATGGACATGCTTTTATGGCAGAACAAAAAATTAGGGAAATGAAGAAGAAATTGACAAAGATGAAAGTACAAAATAATAACATGAAGATAAAAGAATCTTTAACTAAAGTAGAACAAGGAATGAATAATGCACACATTCAATATCTAAGTTTATCACCATTAGAAATTGAGAGTAATAAAAATGATGATATTACCAACACCATTAAACAATTATATATTGGTAAAAGATTAACCAACAGAAAGAAGGTAACAACAAGGTATACAGAAAAGAAAGATATCCATAATAAATCTAGACTGTTACCACTTAATATTGGAGATAAAGTATATATTGATTATGGTAGAGTACTAAAAAAATATTACCGTGGAAAACTCGATAAGTCAACAACAAACAAGAAACCAAACTTTTATACTGATGAGAAATTTGAAGTAGTATATAAGAAAAAATATTCACCGAAACATTATTATTATCAACTATCGGATGAAAACGGATTAAAAATACATGAACGGTTTTATAGGGACGAGTTACACAAACTGTAAATATGGTTTTCATGTATTTTGATGAGTTGGAAATAAAAGATTCACTTATAACTTGTCCATTCTCTTCACACAAGTTTGGTGGTCAAATAAATTTAAAGAAGAATAAAAGCATTAAGGTGTACACCATATATGTTGCTATTGAAGGTGCTGCAAGGGATACCCTTATCTCCTCTAAAAAAGTTCAAGATTATGTAAATGATGATGTAAAGAAAACTTTTGATGATAGTCTTGTATTAAGTTTCGATGTTCGTACTACATATTCCATTGATCCGATCCTTTTTCCACCGTTAGTATCATCTATAGATCATTATCAAACTGTTCCATTGAAAATGAAACAAGAAAAAGTGACAGATGATTATACAGTTTATAACTATTTTGATGATAAATTAAACAAGTGGTCTACGAAGCGTATTTATAACCCATTTAATCAAAATGATGGTGGTGGTTTTAAGTTTCTAACCGATAAAGTAATGTACGACAATTTTTTATTCGGAGTTTCTTTTTGGCAAGATACAGATGGAATTAGAGCAGGAGCGTACTTTAATCTTGAAGTAAGCCGTAGTAAACTCGATGAACTAAAACAATGGTTTAATGATTATTATGTTATAGTTCCTAGATACAATACTAATAATGTGGTTGTAAGAAACGCTTTGAAAGATGATTTTTGTACGACATTTAAATTAGGAGTAAATAAGAGGTTTGTTCCTACCTATTTTGATATTGGTGATAGTTTTTTTAAAATTGATAATGAAAAGATACTTTTAGTATCTGATGGTGTTTATGAAATGATGAAAAAACTGGAATCTACCAAGTGGATATTTACGAACCCAAACAATTACAGATTATTTAAATTTTATTATAATGATGGTGTAAAAATCCTTAATAAAATTCAAGAAGAAATACATAAAAATAGGGGAGGTCATGATTTACCTGGTTCAGACTGGGTAAATTTGAAGAAACGTTTTTTGACCAAGTTAAGTTTAAATTTAAAATATGGCCTTGGTAATGTGAATATGTACGTTATATATATTGATGGTAGTGCAACTTCAGATCCTATTTGGGGTAATTTTGGCTATGATAAGTTGCCCTTAGATATGAAAATAACATACGAAAACAGAAATTTACATTTTGAGAATTTAAAATGGATTGATGATGAAAAGGTTATGTCATTACCTGATAATACTGTTACAGCATTTAAATTTGTTAAAAAAATAAAACCAACCCACAATTATAATGAATATTCAAGATTAAAAAAGTCTAATCATGAAGCAAAAACAACGGTTTACTTCCTATATAACGAACATGCAAAACCTCTTTTTTTCACAAGTAACAATACCAAAATCCCACTGTTAGGGCTTGGTGTTGGAGAAAAAACATCGATTGGTTCAAATAAATATACTAACATTGTTAAAGAACCTTTTGAAAAGCAGATAGGTGGTGATAGTACCGATACTGCCTTACGCATACTTGTAGTTGACATTGGAGGGAGATTTTTAACAACCGTATTTGATCTGGCTACCAACAAACCCCTACCACCAAAACATACTTTAATAGAGGTTAATAAAACAATGGGACCAAGCCCAGCAGTAATGTTTACTAGTGATGTCATCATTTCACAAGAAAAATATTGGAAAGATAATGGTAAAGTAAACAACCCTACAGAAGCCATTATGTCGGATAATTATGATTTAATTCAATCAGTTACAAACCATTTAGCTGCTAAAAGAAGTGTTAAATGTGAATTTATTAATGTTATGTTACCAAGTAAATTTACACCATCAACCACATATCTTACTATATGTGCAAGTGGGTGGACTTTTAAACCGTTAACTTATATCAACAACAAACCAGAACATGTTATGGGATTCATAAATCTTGATAGATCTACCCAATATCAAGATAGTAAAGCAGATGATACGTATTTTTCAGTTAATTTTAAGCAAGAAGATTCAGCAGGAATCCCAGTTTTAATCAGCGTTAGAGACGTATCCGATTTAAAAAACTTTTTTATACAAATAAATGATGCGAAAGATTCAACTCCCATTCAGTTTGTTAAAGGGAAGTATCCGATGTTTTCATTGAGATTCCTTTTCTATTAATCAAGATAATGGCACATAATAATCAATTAAGTAAAGAATTAAATGACCTAGTAATATACTGTAAGAATTTTTGTGAAGCAGAAAGAGCTAAAGTAGTGAAGTTGGAGAACAAAATTAAAGATCTTGAAAAAAGAAATCTAAACACTTCAAATCTATTTAACCAATTGAAACTAGCATATTCTAACTTGAATAAAAATTACTCCGGTATAGTTAACAACATTAATCAAAAAAGACCAAATAACAAGAGGCAACTGAAGCAACAACAGGTACAACCACAACTTCAACAACAACAATTTCAACAACAACAATTTCAACAACAACAACAACAACCTCAAGAGAGTTTTGTTCATTCTATAAATAAAAGACTTAAATATGGCAACTAAAGGTGTATATACTGTGAGAAAACATTCAAAACCAACAGGTATTGAAGCTAGCGATGAACAGCAAACATATAGTGGTAGCATACTTGATATAGCTCCCACTATCAGGGATTTAGAAGCTAAAGCTCAAAACATTGTAAATTTGGTGCAAAGAGAAGGTATTGAGAATGAGAAAAGTGCAGAAATGATTAAAGAACACTTTCCAGGATTTCTACCTCAAGCTTATCAGGATAATGTTATGTTTCTTGATTCGGAAGTGTTTCAAGCTAATCCTCATTATGATAGGGTTATTACTATTAACATCTCACCACAAAAACCTTATAGTTTGGATGAGGCTGTATTAGAATTATTCTGTTATGCAGTTAAACCTGATGATGCTGATCTTGCCGCTACTACTATTCCTGCTGAAAGATTCTGGTCTCACTATCTTAAGTCAATCAAAGTTTTCAAGCGTGGAGATGTTAACGCTATAAATATAAATTCTGACGATATAAAAACGCATTACGAATTATACATTCAACAATGCAAACCTGAATTTTTGGATTTCAATGATGATCTGTTTAGTACAAAAATAAACCCACAATCTGAACATGGTAGAAGGGATCATACCATTGTTACAACCAATGCTAATATGGAGGCTAGAGACAGGTTCAAAGCAATTATTAGAAATAAAACGAATTCATATGCAATCCCAATGAAGGCTTTATGTAACGTTTTTAAAATAGTTGGACCTGTACCACCATCAATTGAATTTACGGTAGAACTAACCATCAATGATGATCCATTTCAATATTTTGAAACTGGAGCTGTGGGTCTTCTACCTACAAAAATAGGTAAAATTGTACACTACCAAGTCCCACAAATTAGGTTGACCACTATGGAATTAACCCCTACTCATGATATGGCGTTTGAACGAAAGTTTGCTCAAACCCCCACTTACAGATTATGGTCTGGATATTCTTGGAAAGCAGAATCTTTTCAACTTAAAAATGGTGATATGCAGTGTCAAATTGTGTACAACCCGGGAATGGAACAATATAAGTGGTTGTCGTTTAGCTTAGAGACAGCAAACACACACAAACACCCTACTCACTATGATACCTACTTCAATGATAGAATGTTTGCAAACATCAAAAGAATAGAAATAACCGGGTTATATTCCTCTAATGCAACCACGAAATTAGAATATGATTTCTCCAAAAAAGAAGATGTTGACGAAGTATACCGACAACAAATTGCAAGATATCATGATTTTGGATATTCAAAGGGTCCATTAGACTATTTCAGCAAATCTACAATCATCGATAAGATGACCGTAAGAAGTAGATTTCTACGAGGAAATGATAAGATGTGGCTCGACTTAAGGAATAGTCGAGGATATACATCTAAACCTGACCCACCCAACCAAATAATCCACCCAAAAATACTGATTGTATTCAAGGCAGCTCTAACAGAATCACACTTTATAACTGTTAATGCGTTTTACGATTCGCAGTATATCTTAACAACCGTTGGATCAGGTTCAACGTCTCAAAGAATAGTAAAGTATATACCGACAGTATCAAATCCTAAAACTACAACAATTTAAACGAAGATGTCACCAGACTATGATATAATTAGACAGGATGGTGGAAGGCCAAATTATGATATAATAAGACAGGATGGCGGAAGTCGTGGAAGTAAAAAACTCGTTAACTTTACAACACGTGCAGGAAAAAGCGTGTCTTTCACTTCCGTTAGAGGTTCAAAAGCTGCTAAGGGTAGGGTAGTTGGAACAAAAAAAGTATCATTTACTGACAGATCCGGTGTGACACACTCATTCACAGCAAAAGTCAGAAGGAAAAAGGGACAAAGTAGAAAACGCCAGTCTGGTGGAACTATAAAGTCAGAATTAAATGAAGTAGCTGTTGAATTGGCTAGAGAAGTTGGTAGAAGTGCAATTAATGAAGGTGTTAACGTTACAAAGAAAGGAATAAGTAAATTAAAGAACTTTATTTCAAGAAAAAATAAAAATAAAAATAAAAAAGTTGCTAGTGCTGTATCTGTAACCCCATCAAAACCCCCATGGGAACGTTGAAAAGAAAGCGTAAAATATATAGAAAAAGGACTAGAACTAAAAGAAGAAGCAAAAGAAGGACAAAACGAAGAAAACAGAAGGGTGGTTATAACCCGCTGGGGATAGATCCCCGAACGGGAATGATAAGATTCCCAATGGATGTGATAAGGATGATAGAGAAATTTTCAAAAGTGCTTTAGGATTATGACAATTTATGTAACAGGTTATGCAAATAGATCTATAAAGTCATAACTAGATGAGGTCAGCTGCTTATAAAGAAATAAACAAACACTGGTAATGTTATCTCCATGGCGTTGAAAAGAAAGTGTAAAACAAAAAGGTGTAAAAAATATAGAAAGAATACTGCCCACAATAAAAACTTATTAAAAAGAGGTAGAAGAACCAAAAGAAAGCGTGGAAGAAAACAGAAAGGAGGCTTTGGTTTACTTTCAATACTAGGACCGATAGTAGCGTCTATGCTTAAATAGAATCATGACAATTTATAGAACTGGTCATGCAAGAGCGGTAAGACCATGGACTCAAAGAGGTGGTATGATATATAGACCCTTTCAACCTGTGGGACCTTTTGGAAGATCACCCGAACCATTTTATGGTCGAGGAACTTCCAGAAGAGGTATAAGAAAAAGAAAAAGAAGACCTCAAAGTGGTGGATTTTTAGGTAATCTTTTAGGAATAAGAAATGTTGGTAAAGGGACTGTACAAACAGCTTTTCAAGAGATTGAGAGGAGACAAATCATCAAACAACTTGGAAATGAACTAGCGAATGCGGGTATAAAAGTAACTGACAATGCGATTAATCAACTGATCGATATACCCATCAATAGAGTAAAGGGGGCAGTTAAAGGGGTGACAAATAAAATTGAAAGTGGTGTGAAGGGAGTAACAGGCCGTGTTGAAACCATTTTTGATGGTATTAAAAGAAAATTTACTGGAAAAGGACAACAAAAAGGAGGTTTCGTTATAGCTCCGATTATAGCTAGTCTTGCGCCAACGATTGCAAAAGCAGTCTTACCTATGCTAGCATCGTCTGCACTATCAGGAATATTTAAAGCGATTAAAAACAGATAAATATGGATACTTCAACTGAACCAGCTTCAACTTCAATTTCAACTTCAACTTTAGCTGGCATTAATAAAGTTTTTGAAGAGTTCGAGAAGAAACAGGTTATAAAAGAACTTAAAAAAGCTGGTATGACTGACGTTTCGATTTCAATAATATCACCTATAATAGCCCCAAGCATGACCGACGTTTCAACATCTACACCTCCAAGTTATGAAGAGGTTGAGAAACCACCTCCAAGTTATGAAGAAATGTGTGTTGATGAACCTGAAACGGTATTACCAAATCTTTGTCATCCTGAATGTGCATTATTTTCTATGAAGGATGCAACAAAAGAAAATAAAGATGAGGTTGTGGTAGATTTATGCCCGTCATGCAGAACTATTTTAAATGCTGTTAATATAAAACCGGGTTATGAAGCATTTACGATTGATGATGTATCTTTTGTAAAGTATCTGATGTTGGCGATGCACAAATATCCAGAAAGTTATTCAGCACTTTTACATTTTGATGGTTCTGAACAGAAAGAAGAAATACCAGCTATTGGACGCTACCTGTTAGAAATAAATGAGTCTTTGCATAAGCACAAGGTCGTTTTACTGCTTAAGCCTGCATTTTCAGAATTGTATGATGAAACTGATGGTATTGGCTCAAGTTTAACGTGTTTGAAAGATTACTTGAAGAATTTTTTACCTGAAAATTCAAAAAATCATGGTCTTTTGGGTGAGGTTTCGAAGAGAGTTTTTGAGCATTTCATCAAATTTATATGTAATTTAACGGTAAATCATATTGAAAATATTCTAAATGGTATTTAAACATCATATTTTTATTTACTATATTATTACGGTGTTAGTACTTTGTAGAGATGTCTGACTGTGCTTGGAATGGGGAATGTAAATGTACAGGTAAAATTTCTGATGTTTTAGTAAGACCATACCCTGAAGAGTTTGAAGAGTTTGATAGCGACAACGAATCTGATACTTATAACAAGAAATATGTAAAGCTTCTAGACTTTAGATTAACAAAACCATCATGCAGACCCAGTAAATTTTATTCAAGAAAAGGTGTTTTAATTTGGAAATCTAACATTAACGAGTATAAATTTAAGGGATATAAAGGAAAGCTTCATTATAAAAGATATTGCCAGTGTTGTGGGTATATGGTTTATAGTACGAAAACAAATAAATCTTGTTGTCCACCTCAAATACCGGATTTAGAAAATCATAGTCTCAATTTTCGATGTGCACACTGTCACGATTTATTTATAAAATATGGGAATGAATCACTCGAAAATCAAATCAGCCGTATCAATTCAGACACACCTAGTAGCCAAATCAAAAAAGTGTGAATTTTGTGAAAGGTTTATAAATGCATTCATAACTAACGATTTTAAAAAATGGGCAAGTGAACATAAATATAGACAATTTCTTTGTAAAAACACAGAAGTGTGCCACTGTTGTTTGTGTACTTTTAAAGACTCGGGATTATTTGCAAAAATGTTCATATGTGGTGAGAATGTGTGTGGGGGATTACCACCTCTTGACTTTATTGATGATGCTGATGATGATGGTGGTGATTTTTGGTGGAAATATTATTGCGGTATAATTCAATATTCTTATTTGCGGGAACACGTTTGTAACACTTAAATATTTTTATTTAGGATGTGTTCTAATATTGAACACCGTATACAGAACAAAGCATTTACGTACAACTTTTTCTCATGACGAGCATAAAAAACATTCCACAATTTTAAACATATTCCACAAATCTTTACAGACAGTTGGTTTAAATTTAAACGAATACACAAAATTTAATGAAGATGCGGCTACTACCTTCAACACCCTCACGAGCATATGTAACGAAGCTACGAAATTTGAAGGTTTTGAACCCCTATTCCATAAAAAAGCCATGAAAAAACTACCCGATTGTACCAGTTGGACTATATTTATGTCGTTACAACCTCACTCTGACAGGGTGTTCTTTTGTAATTTATTTTTCGAAGTTGTAGATATATTATGTAAGGGAGAAATAAACACATATACTTATTACCGTTTCTTACATTCAAATAGTGACATGGCGGGTATTTCATCAGGCGAAATAGTGAAATTTATAAATAAAAATAAAACTTTAAAGGAGAACTTTTGTGGAGTATTTGGAATTGACCAGTT
>JAODUM010121447.1:0-12133 GCA_025399915.1 Enypniastes eximia
TTGAAGTTGATTTATTCTTGTCATCTAAGCCCATAGACTTTAAAGTCTTCCAAAGTTCTCTAGGTTTACCTACATTTTCCCTCAGCTGATTTTCGTAAAACTCTTTTTTCTTAGTTTTTATTAGATTTTGTAGAACATTTCTTGCCTCTTTCCACATATCTCTGTCAACCTGAAGCTTTGACTTTTTAAACTTTTTAAATAGTTTGTCTCTGGTAGACATTTTTTCTGCAATCTCGCAATCAAACCATTCTTGTGAGTTGCATTTTATTCTAGCTTCCTTAATGGGTGAAACTGAGTTTATCACTGAAATTAACCTGCCTAGGAAGTCAGAATAAGCTAGGTCAATGTCAGTGTAGGATTCATAATTTGGAAAGTCAGTGTCTCTTAGGAGATTCCTATATTGTTCCTTTGTATAATTTTTAAATGATCGGAATTTAATTTGCTTATGGGTATTATACTTCATTCTCCATATGTTTCTTGTGCAAAAGATAAGGGTTAGATTAGATTAGATTAGATTATGTATTTTCGTCAGGTATATATGATTTACAAGTTTTCGTTATTCATATATAATATAACATATTATGTCAATATTACTACAAATAAATACAAGTATATACTTATACCAATGACTGGAAAACTCGTAGAAGGTTTAGTAACCTTATCATCGATAACCAGAGGTGATTAGAGACGAGCGTGAATTTTAACGAAGATGAATAGTTATATGAAAGTTAGGTATATAAAAGTGTTACTATAAGTAAAAACGTTTAGATATAATTTACTATACTACTATTTGAACAGGATAAAGATCCAACTTGTGGTTCAAACTCATATAATAATTATGATAATTATTAGTAATTGTATCAATTAGAAAAAACGATTTTCAATATGGTCAATACTAAGAATCATTTTTTTAATATGGTTTTTGAAAGAATTGAAAGTTTTATCTGATTCTATACATCTGTCGATATTTAAAAATATGTTCCACAAATGTGGTCCATGATAGGAAATGGAAAATTGTGCCAATTTCGTTTTTTTAAATGGCTTGGTATAACTACCAGCTGAGCGAGTAGTATATTTGTTTTTTTTTACTGTAAAACATTCCTTAAATATTGCGGGAGTAAGATTGTGTTTCGATTTGTACATAAAACAGAGTGTTTGAAATGTATGGAGTTGATAAATATCTAAAGCTTTCATCGATTCGAGAAGTGGTTTTGCATGAGTGAGTCTATTTTTAAAGTTTATAATTCTAGCAGCATGTTTCTGATGTCGATGTAGTGACAATAGTTTTGTTTTACTGGTACTTGCCCATATTATGTTACCATAGCTTAAGTAACTGTGAATAAATGAAAAATAAAGTTGTGTCAAGCATTTTTTGTTTAAAGTATGTCTAGTTTTATATAGAATTCCGAGATTTTTAGCAATTTTATTGTTAATTAGTTGAATATGTTTATTCCAATTAAGATTTTCGTCAATGAGAACTCCAAGAAATTTGGTTACTGGTTCTCTTTCAACAAAAGAATTATTTATTATCAAATCTGGAAGTGCATTGGGAATATTTATACTTTTGTGAGATGAATGAAATAAGGAATATTTAGTTTTACTTACATTCAAAGACAATCTATTAGCATTAAACCATTCTGTTAAATGTTTTAATTCTGTGTTAACTACAGAAAATAACGTGTGTATATCTTTATGGGAGTAAAATAAATTAGTATCATCCGCAAACATAATTGGTGTCAAAATATTGGTTGAATTGCATAGATCATTTACATAGATAAGAAACAGGAGTGGACCTAGGATTGACCCTTGGGGAACACCGCATCTAATAGAAAGAGCTGTTGTTTTTGCATATTCATCATAATTTATGAATTGTTTTCGATTTGTGAGATAACTTGAAAACCATTGATGATTCTTACCTTGAATCCCATAGTATTTTAATTTTTCTAATAGAATGTCATGGTCTACAGTGTCAAATGCTTTAGATAGGTCAATAAAAATTCCTAATGTATACTCACCCTTATTAAACGCTGTACTGATGTCATCAACAAGTTGTAGGATAGCATGTTCGGTAGAATTATTGGTTTGAAAACCAAATTGCTTGTTATATAGAAGATTGTTTTTTGTCAAGAAATTGTACACCCTATTATACATTACCCTTTCAAGAACCTTAGAAAAGACTGGTAGAACTGATATAGGTCTATAATTCGTAATTAAAGATTCGTCACCTGATTTAAATATAGGGGTTATTTTTGCAATTTTTAATTTATCCGGAAAAATACCAGAATAAATAGATTTGTTAAAAATGTATTGAATAACATTTTTTATTTCTGTATAAGATGAGATAACCACATTGCTACTAATTTCGTCGTAACCTGCTGCCTTGTTTTTTTGTAACGAAGAGAAAGCATTGTCTAGTTCCTCTGTTGTTAGAGCCGATAGCTCAAGTAATGATGAAGTTGCTTTTAATCCACGTTTGTAGTTATGTTTACTCATTGGAATATGTTTTGCTAATTTTGGGCCAATGTTTACAAAGAAATCATTGAATTTTTCTGAAATATTCTTTTCTCCGTAAACGTTTTCAGCATCTATTAAAATTCTGTTTGGTAATTGTTTTTTATGGACATTGTTCTTCCCTAATATTTCTTTCATTATTTGCCAAGTTTTTTTTATATCGCCTTGGTATTTGTGAAGTTGTTTTGCATAGTATTGTCTTTTGGATAAAGATTTAATTTTTTCAAAAAGGTTCTTGTAAGATTTATAATTGTTTTCGTTTCCGTCATTTCTGTTTTTTAGAAACTTGATGTATAATCTTTGTTTTTGCTTTGATGATTTTAGTATTCCCTTAGTTATCCAGGGATTTAATAGGGTTTTGGTTTTTATAGTAAAGGATTTTAATGGAAAGTGTTTATCATACAGAGATGAATACTTTTCGATAAAGATGTTATAACAATCATTTGGGCAGCTTTCCTGTAATACATCATTCCAATCTATTATTAATAGATCATTCTTAAAATCATAGAGAGCTCTTTCTGTTATCACTCTTTTAAATATTGTCTTTGTTTTGGGATATGATGAGAGTTTTATCTCTTTCGCAACTATAAATATTGGGAAATGATCTGATATATCAGTTTTAATAATTCCTGTATCAATGTATGTGTTTAAGAAGGAGTTTATGAATATGTTATCAATTCCTGTTTGAGATTGTTTAGATACTCTAGTAGGTTTATTAATTAATGGTATCATGCCATGACTGAAGTATAGATTAAAGAAGTTTTGTACAGTTGTGTTACTTTCATATTCAAGACAATTAATGTTGTAGTCACCAAGTAGAAATAATTTCTTATTCTCCTTGGAAACTACATTAAAGAATGATTTTAGATGTGCTTTGAAGGGTTTAATCTTTCCACCAGGTGGCCGATATGTTACGTTTACAATTATATTTTTAGACAGTTTATTTATTATTTCAATGACTAATGTCTCATTGTCGGCATTAGAAACAGAAACATCGAGTCTCTTTTTGTGTATAATAGTGTTTAGAATGTATACACAGATACCGCCTCCTTTAGCACCTGTTGTTCTTTCATAATGTACACCATCATAATCATTTAGTTCATATTCTGAGTTGCTTTCGAAAGAATTATCAGTAAGCCAACTTTCCATCAGACAAATAATACTGAATTTATGACAAACTTCAGATAAAAAATATTTAAATTTTTTAAAATTTGAGTTCATGCTTCTTATATTCAAATGTAGAATTGAAAATGAGTTTGAATCTATTCCTCGAACTTTTTCTTTTGTTTCTTCTATGTCTAAATAAGGTGTATCTAGATTTTGTAGATTATTTTCGTTAAAAAAGTTTATATCTGGGTCACTAAAGGTTTTAATCAAAATGTTATTATTGATTTCAAAGGGATTAAATTTTAAGTTTTCAAATGAGTTTGCTATAGAATCCATCATATTGTTAGAAAGATCATAGGAATGTAATAAAATATTATATAATTAATAAATTGGGCGTACAGTACTCTGTCACCTTCGATATTTAATATTTTGGTTTTATTCGTCTTAACATCATTATTTGTGCTTTCTTCGTTAAAGTTGATCGCCTTTTTGATGTCGTCTAGTTCGCAGCTTATCCTCACTTGCTCGTCTTTAAAGTCACTTTTCAGCACGTCTATCTTTTTCTCGAGTCTGTCGATGGCGCTGTTCATTACACGAAGTATCGTGTCCTCGTGGAGTTTTAAAATTTCCTTTACTTGTCCAATAGTAAAAGTTTGTGCTTGATCCTCAGTAGCACGCTGTGGTGTGGGTAGAAGGAAAACCTGGGGTACCCCATGTGGGGTACCTCCATGGGGTACCCTCAAATATTTATTAGACCAGATGGGGTACCCTCTAATATTTTGCAGACCAGATATACTCTCCATCTCCTATCCTTTTTATTTATACAAATAACCAGGATGACCTCATCAGCACTAATCGTACTGCTATCAATGAGGATCCTGGTAAAAGTAAGAGACTAATTCCCCTGTGTGGTCTTCTTGTGGACAGCTTCGCACGAAGGTGGATTCGATCCGGGTACCTCTTGCATCTCAAGGTGAACACTCTAACCATTGCGCCACACTCGTATTAAAACTCAGATTCTCTTTTCGCATTCAAATTATTTTTGCTTTAGATTCATGCAAGATACCTAAAGGGAAGAACGGGTATATTTTGCGGATGAGTGGATTTTTTTCGCTAAAAAATCTTTCACATTAATTTATGGACAATTTGCGATATTTGGCACCATACACACACAAGCGAATCGAAAATGTGACAACAACAGGAAGTCCCTAGAGGTTTATAGAGTAGACTTAAGCCTTCGGATCTTAGATCTTTATGTAATCTTGATATATTTTGTGGTTCTTAGCAGTCTAGTACGCAGGCCCATTAGGTATAATTTCGAATTTGTACGCAGTTCATCTTTCCGATCAAAATCACGGCATTTTTCGGTCAGTATAACGACTTTTTGGATGATTTTTGTGGAAGACTGGCTTATTGGATACTTAAGAGGATACAATACAGTTTAAGTTAAGATTTCTTTTCTTCATAACTGATAAATAAAATTGGTTGTATCACCATCTAAAATATGTAAGTGTGCGGGAGACTAATATTGCTTTATCAAAACATTGCATAATTATATCCCTACTCAAACTAATCGTTTGAACAAGAATAGAATATAAAGTAACTGAAAAACTTTTAAATGCTCAAAACATTCCTTTAACAGCGGTTTCGGAGCATGCCCTAAATGCTCCTTTTAAGTACGAATTGTTTGAACAACTGGAGTGTTTGGAGCAAAACTACATGAATCGTTTGGGTCCTAAACAAACTACAGCAAAACAGGCAAATCGTTAAGCAATGAGAGTTTTGTAAATAGTCAACCAAACTTAAAACGTTCAAGAGCACAGATTTTATTTGGTTGAACTGCAACAAAATAACAAAAACTTTTTGGAGCAATCCCAGTCTTGTTTGCTTAATGGTGCTATTAAAAGTCTCTCCCTTGAGAAGAGAACTTTAGTTAAAAAACAACAACTCGGTAGTCACTATATAAGTGAATAAAAAAGCGGGATTGGCCCTTAGTGGGATTAGCACCAGCACCATATTTAGTCCCTCTAAGCACCCACCATTGTAATTGGAAAATACTAACTGGTTAGCTGAAACAATGATCCTACCTCTGAACATAAGAAATATAATACCTAAGTCATATTAAAACACTCACACTAAAACGCGTATACTGTAGTATAAGTCAATTAAAACCGTGCTTGCAAAAACTCAACACAGTCATTGTCCACTGCTGTCGCAATTACGATTTTCTTAAAATCGAAGGACTTGTTTCTGACCAGAATACATTCCTTAAACAGATGGTAGTGTTTATTTCCAAAGGTTCGTTTCCAGTAATTGTGAGTGTTCACAAAAATGTGGTCATTCTCTTTGTGTCTGATGCAGAGCTCCTGGTCTTTAGGTCATACAGAACCGGATCCGGCCCATCTTTCAGTTTACCATGACAACCAGCACATTTCGATATGTTGCCATGTATATTGATCAATTCAAACGGGGTTGTTTTTGTTTCTTGATATGCTGGTTTAGTTGGTTTTTTGCTTGTTGTAGTACCGCTACTAAATGTCATCTTTAAACCTTCAGTGTGATCAACACTAGTAATGCTGTACTGTTTTGATGAAGCAATTAGATCACCCAGAACCACAGGAGAAGCATTGGGGCTGGAATGACATACATCTGGTGAAGATGCTCTAGATCGTTTGCGAACAGGGCCTTTTCTACCAGCATTTTGATTAACGGCTGCTGTTGAAAGTTTTGTTAAGTTTACATTGTATGATTTCAAAAATACTTGTAGATACTCGTTTAGCTTATTACAGAACAATGCAGCAGCTACTGTGTGTGCACAGATTTGACGTGATTGGAATCCAATACAGCTTTTCTCACACAAAAAACGATTGTTAACTAATGCTGTCACTGTTTTATATTTCGACGTTTCACTTTTAACAATGTACTGGTTTAATGCAAACCCACTTCGTACCTCATTGTTTGAAACCAATTTGGTAGCTTTCATTTTTAAATTTTCAATATCGATGGATGGAAATATACCAGTAAGTTGGTGAAATGGATCTGATTCATCAGCTGTAAGTACGCATACTGCAGGATCTTCAGTGTCTGAAAAGTCGAAAAGACTGGTGGCTTGTGGAACTTTGTATGACATGACTTCATTGTATTGCTTTTGGTCAACCCTGATATGAAGAATTGCTTTAGCTGACTCTTTGCGTTGGCTGGCGCTTTGCCAGTAATAATCTTTCACCACATGATGTTGAAACTCAGGTCTCACTGTGTATGAGCTTGGCAAATTGAGAAAGGCTTTCTGTATGTTCAACAGCTGATCATCAACACATTCTTGCAATTGTTTGAGTAATGTTGACATATCACTTGGCTTAAAATCTGTCCAACGTTTTATAACTGCATTGACAGATTCGATGGGATTGGTGGTAACCAACTGATCACCCAATCCAGCGTCTTGAGCCAACTTCAACCGCATGTGATCGTATATATCGTTTTTTTTCTCCCTCTCAAAGTAAGCTACAAACTTTGGGGAAACCTTTTCAGCAGCTTCCAGCTCATTCCACTCAGATCTATATGTGGAATATTTATCTTCAAAATCTTCAAAGGTTTTCGCATGAACCAATCCTCCAGCCCCAAATGTATCATGTAGTATCTTGTTTGTCAGTGACCTGGATAGACCTAACTTACTGCATTGGTCACTGAGATTTCGTTTGATATGGAATGCACAGAGGAAAGCAAGTGATGTTGGGAACTCGTGAGCCATTGCACTTCGGAGAGCCTTCTCCGAGTCGGTAGCATAGCCTTGAAGATAGCACCGGAATCCTGGAATTTTCGATACAATCTTCTGAAACAATGAAATATACGATAACTTATCTTTAAGCATACATATCTGCATCGGCCCGATCATGACTGGACAGTTCTCAGTACCTTTCGTAAATAATAGTGTGTTAAGGTAGACAGTCAATAGAAGATAGAACGGACCTAATTTGAAAGTGACATCACAATATAACAGAGATTTAAAGCCATCTGTGTTATTACAACAAAAATTTGCAATATCATCCAGCTGCCTGTCCATAAATGCAATTACTTTAGGTGCGCCATCCTCATATGTATAACAGCGTACAAAGCGTTCATCATCCCCACTATAACCTTTAATTGTTTGTGTAATATTGTAGATAGGATCTTCCAGTCTTTCATTGTTTTTCCGGCGTAAATAATTGGCTTGGTGTTTATCCCTGGGAAGAGCAGCTACAGAGCAGGAATTCAGGCCACCAACAGACTTTGTAACATCGTGTAATGTTTTTCTGGTAGACTGGTTTGAAAAGAGTGCAGACTGTAACAAATTCTTTGTGCTTCTGTATGTCCGCAAATATGGTATTACAGTTTTTGCATTTTTGTGTGGGTTAACCTTAATTTCGTGTTCTGGGCCAACAAAATAGTAATGTAGGAATACCAGGTTGTGATGCATTTTATCATCATTTATGATATTAATCATAACCTTTTTAAGAGTATTATCAGAGCTGTTTCTGAATGGCCTGCGCACAACAGTGATAACATCTGGCCCATCATCAGATGTTCTTTCAATACTCTCAACTACACCAGCCATTGACTTGTTGACCTTGTATGTTTTTCTGCCTGTTTCACTCTGTGACCAAGCACCCAAATCATCGGACATGATATCTTCAGCATCTTTCAATGAGTTTAAGTCCACACACAGCAATAGATTGTTCCTGATCTGCCGTGGGTTTGTATGTGAAATCAAATCCGTATATTTTAAATCCATATTTAACAGGAGAGGCACCACTTCAGCATTGCTGGACCCCTTTATAACTTTGATAGGGACTAAACCTCTGATGTCTCTATAATACTTCATAGTTGGCCTAGTTGTATCCATTATTTGTTCATCGTGTGCACTACAAAGAAACATGAGTTTGAAGTTAGTAGGTTTTAGGGGGCATCTACAAGAGATGGGGGACGGGTAAATTTTACTGTAATTTGTAAATGTTTAAAACTATTTTACACATCTTTGTTTGCTGCCTCTAAAGAGGGGTCTATTGTCTTGATAATTTTATCTGTTTTTAAAGAGAAAATAATGCAACAGTAAAATTCCATGGTGAAAGTTTTTTCACTTTAGGGCCGTTATTGCACTAAATTTGCCCTCCTCTTTATTTTGGTAATCTCTTGCCAACCAAAACAAATAATTATTAACTATTTTAAAAAAGCTTAAAGCTTTTCAGATACCTTTTAAGTTTGAATAGTAACCTGAAAGTCTAATTTTGCTATGATCAGGACCTCCTAAAACTACACTAGCATTGATACATATTAGACCATGAGATCGATCAGGCTCCAAAATTACAGTTTGAGTTTTTTTTGGCACCAAGTAATTTTTGTTTCTTTTGCATCTTAATAATGTGAATGAATAGAAAATGGGTGGTGAACTCCTTGATTTGGTCATTTTTGGGTTTTTTGGGCCCTATTTTCAGACATCAGGTGCTAAAACTATAAAAATACAAAATTTGTATCCATGACTTCAAGTATCATAATTATATACTTCATAACTATCAGTACATGATACTAGAGGCTTATCTAATACTGTAATAAGTTAATGACAATCATACTATGTTGAAAGAGTTGCAAAATGGGGTGCCAAGACAGCTAAAATTACGTTTTGAAAGCAAACGAAATGTTACCACATTGATTGAGTTTCTGGCACTTTAGATTGAGTATGTAAGTATTGGTGTTATGTTTATATTAGGGTAATTGTTACTTTTGTTTTTGTACACTTTAATCTAGCGCCTTCGTTCGAAGGTTCGAACTAGTAAGTTTGAAGAAAGTATTACAATGATCGAACATCAGATCATAGTTGATGAAATTTATGAACATCTTGCTATATTTAAGCATGATATAAGTGGCGAATCCTTTGAAGGACTGAAAGATATGAATGCAATCAAACAATTTCAAGTGATCTTTACCAACTTTAAAGGTGATCTGATTCAAAATGGTACTCCATTAATCAAGTTTTGGCTATCATACCTGGAAATGGTTGAGGTTTTGCTTTACACTTTATATGCAGTGAGAACTGGATCTTGGTGCTTCTTATTGGAATGCATCAGAGATATCACAGCTTATGCTTTTGCATATGACAATTATAACTATGCCAGGTATTTAACACCTTCCTTGGTGAAATGATTGCACTAGAAGAAGATTTTCCCGAAGTGCATAGAGAATTTATAGACGGAAAGTTTGCTGTTCAATTAACTGATTTTAACCCATTTGGTAAAGTTGAACCTGATAAGGTTATAGAGATGTCAGTAAATCGAGACACTAAGACTGCTGGTGGTACCACTGGTTTTAGCACAAACCACAATGCTATTAACCGCTGGATTCTTAATGCGCCATTTAGAGCTGGTATTCGGACTGCGTTGCATGACTTTGTTTAGGTACGTCATCGAGTTCACTTACACAAGGATTTATCAGAAAGTAGAATTAAAAAAGATGAAGCAGATATTAAATCCTTGATGGCAGTTTTGACAGATACTTTCATTGATCCATTATCTGATAACCCCATCATTTGCTTGTCTAATGGAATGGTTGCATCAGAGGAAATATCAAGTGACCTTTTGAGTGCGAAACAAAAAGGGCAAAATAGCATGAAAATCATCATTATTGATGAAAGATTGTCTGCTACTGCTTCTTCTTTATTCGATCCTATTAAGAAATTTCAACTCAAAACATTTTCAGCCATGAAAAAAGTGGTGAATACTAGCTCCAATAAAAAAGTTGTGCCCCTGAAAGCTTCAAGAAATCTGTTTTCGATGCTGTGCTTGATTATGGAAAAACGTAAACTGGATCTGGAAGACGTATTTTGTTATCCTCTTGGACCTTTTCCTTGGTCATTGGCTGATGGTATGGGTGGATTAAGAAAAACATCAAAGGTCTCAATCTTACATGAATTAGAAAGGAATGCAGCACCATTGAATATTCAACTAACGAATCACGTCTACCTAATTGATGGAATGGCAATCTTGCAAAAAGCAAAAGTTGCAGGAATAACGTATGGACAATTGTCAAATACATATTACTGCAAACTATCCTTCGAATGAGTTCAAATGCAAATTGTATTACGTTGTATTCGATACATATATTAACAACTCAATTAAAGATGCAGAAAGACTAAAACCATCTTCAAGTGGATCAGTTCGATTTCCAAGCATCAAAAGAGAACATCCAGTAAAGCAATGGAAGTTAACAAGACTGAAATGATAGATTTTCTCGTGAGTGAATGGTCAACAAATGAGTATTTCGAAGCAGAAGTGGTAATTTCTTTTTACGTTACAAGCAAAGGTAATTGTTATAAACTTTGTAATGAAGGTAAAATAACCAAGAAGAAATGTCCAAGTGTCTGGTGAAGGTAAAATAACCAAGAAGAAATGTCCAAGTGACCAAGAAATGTCCAAAATGTCCAAGAAGAAGCAGACACACTGCATCTATTGCATGCTTCACAAGCTGGTTTTAGCAAATTTGTAATTCATTCACCTGACACGGATGTCTTCATAATGGCACTATCATTCATGCAACGTGTAAATGGAAGTCTCTTCTTTCATACAGGAACAGGAGACAAGAGGAGAGTAATATCTTTGGACCATATAAAAATAGCAGCAGAAAGGAGATACATGGAACACTCAGCTAACATCAATAAATGTTTTGAAGGTCTTCTTGGTTTGTATGCATACACTGGATGTGACGCTGTTAGTTCATTTGCTGGACAAGGGAAAATAAAGGCAATGAAACTCATGTCAACAGAAGATCACTACATAGAGCTTTTCTGTAAAGTAGGAAAGGATGTTAATTTAGATGATGAAACCTTCTCAGATCTTGAAGCATTTACTTGTCACCTGTATGGTACCAAGTGCGATGATGTAAATCACCTTCGATACTAATTGTACTGCTCAAAATGAGGAAAGTTTGAATGCGAAAAACTCCCACCGTGCCGAGCCAGTTTATATCAGCATTGTTTGCGAGCAAATTACCAGTGCAAAGTTTGGAGATAAGCTATGATGAGAGATCCATCAATCCCATCACCTGCAGGATACGGATGGAAGATTGACGTAGATGGAATTAGCATAAATTGGATGGAATGCAATCCAGCCCCAGTAATTACAAATTTATATAAGCAATTATTTTTGGACAATTCAGTTTTCTTAACAAAAACAGGGAGAGTCTAATGAAGCATGCGAATGATGAGAGAAATTGACCCTAAGGATCTAGCAATTTATAATTAACTATATTTTTAACTTTGCTAAGAACAAGGGACTTCCTCTTGGGTGTTGGCTGTTGAGTGTTGTGTTTTGAGAACTTAACAACTGTAAATTTTTACTAGGTACTGGAATTGCTATCATGCAATTGTAAACGTAATTGTGTGGCTGTAGAATGCCCCTGCATCGATAATACGTTACCATGTACGAATGCATGTAAATTGAAAAATTGCAAGAATATGTTAGATGATAGTGATAGCGAAGGGTTCAGTACG
>JAODUM010122556.1:0-11923 GCA_025399915.1 Enypniastes eximia
ATCAGTAAAATCAAAATGGCATTGAAAATGTTGCAGTTGTCCATCAACATAATCATACCAAATATGAAGTTAATATCCCTTACACAAATTTCTCTTTCAAATGCACGCGTGCACAGAGAAGGGAGCGAGTTTTTGTGTGCAAACTGCGTGCATTTTGAAACATTGCACGTATGCAATTAGAGCATATGCATGCACCAATACAACAAATGCACGCTCCAAATGCACGCTCCAAATGCACGCTCGAAATGCACGCTCGAAATGCACGCTCGAAATGCACGCTCGAAATGCACGCTCCAAATGCACGCCCCAAAAAGCACGCTCCAAAAAGCACCCTCTGAACACTCACTCAAAAAGCACGCTCAAAAATGCATGTGTGCAAACTGAGAGTTTTTGCGTGCAAACAGAGTGTTATTGCGTGCAAACAGAGTGTTATTGCGTGCAAACTGCGTGCTTTTTGAAACATTTCACGCTCTAAAAAGGAAACATGCGTGCGTTCATGCTCTAAAAAGCACGCTCTCAGCCTCATGCATACCCAGATGTAATTAATTGTGTGCTTCGTACAATTCATGCTTAAATTAAAAAGTTAAACATGCAGGGATAGATGCATGAGTAAAATGCATGTTGTCATAATGATAGCAACTTCAGGTGCAAATGATCACAGAAACTATAAATCTATGAAAAATGACAAAGCAAAGGTATCCGAGTTGAAATCCTTTTATTTCTAGTTAAAAATGTACATTGAAATTGAAATTTAGTTTGTTCAATTTTGAATGGCACCACGAGTTAAAAGGTGCAAAGAAAGCAGATCAAAAGAATTAATACAAATTACACTGGAATGAGTAGAACAAATGTAAAGTATAAGGCAGATCACTCCCCCCACCCTCAACCAAACCCCCACCCTCAGCCAAACCTTTAGCCGTTTGTTCTCTGTATTTTCTGCGGCACCCAGAGCATTTGCTATTTATAATCGCATTCATCTCTTTGTCACTGAGGACCGGAATCTTCTTATTCTGGCTGTAACAGAGGAGGTAAGCTGTAAGAAAAGTAAAAAGGTATTTCACGATTTATTATTTCATTATTTGAGGGTGTGCATTCCACAGTACAACGAAAATTGGTATTGTAATCATAATGTCCAATCCATGATACACCAAACTAGGCTTGTTAACTTTATATAAGTAGGAAGACAATGGATAAAACATGTATACAATGTGCAAGTGCCCATGGAAATGAGAGTACCGGGAGGCATGTTCACACATTACGAACCAGAGCCTGGGTAGACTTATGCCAAGTCCCTCTTTGGCACCCTCTTTATCACATGTTTACTGATCTGCACGTTTACTGATGTAATGTTTATTCATTTATGCTTATAGCCATTTCTTTGTCTCCACCCTGCCCGTGGTCTAACTTAGTGTTTGCGCATGCATTTTCCAAGAAAACTCCAAGGTATTGCCACAGTAGGTTTGAAAGCAGGGCTGGACATATCTGGTTGTCCAGGAGAACAGAAAGTTCTATTCGGACAAGCTAAAGTCTTTGTGAAGTTGCCCGAACGGGCAAGTGGAATTTTTGCTAGCCTAGTAGTTAATCTTAAAATAGTATCCTACAGTGTTCAGTATCAGCAGTATAGTCACCAGGAGTCATGTTTGTTTTCTTTGTGTGATCCGTGATGTGAGGGTAACTTCGAACTAGTTCAAACCCAGACCTTCATTTATAGAAATCCCAGGAGAGCTGTTAAATTATCTCCTGTGATCACCCAGGAGAGCAATTCACTCTCCTGGACAACGCATGTTCCTAGTGATTATTATGTAAGTATGGATACCTACCTATATATATATACATAATAATGTTATGTGTTAAATGAGAATAGTGTTATCTGCAAATGAAACATTGACATGTAAATAAAATATTAATAAAATCATGAAACAGAATCATCTTTATTTTTCTTTTTCAAGCAAACATGTATAAAGTATTTGCTTAACATGTAGCTTAACCCTTCGACACCCAAGAGGCGTTTAAAACGCTGATTCGATTTTTTGACTTTGAGCGGCAAAAAATATGCTTGTGAAGGTCTCAACGGAGCGGGGTTGGTACCATTGTAAAGAGCATCTTGTTATCTATTGAGTTCTGGTACTTCATTTTAGCTACGAAAGAAAAGTGCAATGACATCGCTGTTTGTACACGATGTTTTCATTATACATAGGTAACTTCGTAGCACATGAGAATTGGTGAGATACCCCCTCATCTGACCAATAAATAGTAAATATTACATTGCACTTACGGAGTTACAATTTACGTGTACATGTGCTGTGATTACGGATTATTATTATTATATAATTATTATTATACTCAAGAGTTCTCAACCTGATAAAATCCATTTCCGTAACCATGTCTCAAAATTTCCGTAGCAAAGTGTAACAAGACCGTGCCGTGCACCACTAATAAACGTTGATTGATGACATACAGCGAGTCTGATTGGGTACCACTGCAGGATTATTGTTCTGTCATGTGTATCTTTTTAGAATCGAGATATCCTGTGGAGATCGATTGTTGTTTTAGTGTCTTAACGGGAGGGTATTGTAGGTTTTCCCATGGAGTTATTTAATTCCTTTGTTTTTCGTATAATATGGGCTAAATGATATATTTTCGTAGAAATAATATATTTCTGTGGAGCTTTACTCCATTTCCGTAATTTGGTCCAATTTCCGTAGGAACTATGGAAGTTCCGTAGAACTTGACAACACCTGCCTGCCTGTGATTATGCCACAGAATTTTTTTGAGACGTTTGTTAACTTATTTAGTCATAAACGTAGTATTGTTTGGGAATGCTTTGATGTTGACAATAAACTCGAAATTGCTAAATGTCGCATATGCGAAATTGAAATATATCCCAAGATCGACGGGTGGGATGAAGGACCCTACGAAGCTAGCAGAGCCAGAACCAAATCAATCCAAACTCACATCGTTCTCTAAAAGGAAGTATGACGAAAAGAGGGCTACGATCAGTTGACATGGTCTGATTGTATTGTACTAGTTTAGTAGATTACACGCATACCAGTTGCGCGATTTTTTGTTTATTTTTACGTTTTGGTACTTTGAAACTTCGGCCCGTTTGTTATTTTAGGTTTACCCACACATTGTTGATAGTGCAATCAACTTTCCCGTGGGTAGTTAAATGTTTTTGAAAGTTTATTACGATGTAAAGTAAGGCTTAAATATTTTTATAAACACACGTGAAATACACAACTCACTTGCCGGAAGGGCAAGTTTCTTCATAAGGGCACCATGTGTACATTGCCTATCCAAACATATCACTATAGGTCAGTTCTGGTCTCTGGAAATCTAACATAACAAATCTACTGCTGGGCACTATATTCTGAACTGTCAGGCAGCACTGTCTTCTGACATGGGCACATCCATGTATATCTATGGTATTTAAATTACTAATCCACCTTTATTCAGGAGTAATTTTTTCGTAAAATAGCACTACAAACAAAAAATACATGTCGCAAAATGCCTCATCATTGCAGACCCTTTATCAGAAGCAATTAGACTTACCCTTTGCTGCATTCAGTCTCCGACTATCGAGTGGTGTACTCCCATTCAGAGCACCAACTGCACAGCCATTCCTCAACTCATCAAAAGAGAATAGTACTACTAACAGCTTTCTCATCATCATCGGCATACCTTTTTTCCCCTTCAGGGCAACACTGGTTCGCTGGGCTACAGTTACAAAAACCCCAGTGCCTTTCACCAGCTCAACTTTATCTTCCTGAAAAAAATTTATAACAATAATAAATTATAATGACTGCAGCTGGTTTCATATTCTAGACAAACATCTTGAATTTGGGAGTAAGTGCCCATACTGTCAAGATTTATGGAATGCAATAATGAAAAAAACTATCATGATAGATTTCATCAACATATTGGGTTGCTTGGAAATTTGTGCACAACAGCAACATTTTATGATATGAATGGGAGGAGTGTGAGTGTAACAATGACTGTCATCCCCAACATATGAACAGAATAAGCAGAAATGCCAAAATGCATTGAGGTTTTGATGATGTGATCGGGTAATTTTGTAAGAATATGACACTTTATATCAGTGATGTATGCAGGATTGACCAAGCTGGGTGTGCATTTTGAAAAACAGGGTATGCATTTTTACCTCCGCTCAAATCTTCAATATAAGCGAGCGACAATTATATCCACATATATCAATTTATGTATAGTAGATACTGCATTTTGTATGTAATAATAATCCTGGTTGCATTAAAAAAAATATATACCTATATATATATTTTTTGGAGGGTGTGAGAAATCTGGCCATGTTTTTCGAGGGGTAGGCCGTGCAGTGATAGTGATACCATTTTGGTAGCGGTACTTTTTGGTTTCCCAAAAGGGGGAACTATGGAGTAGGTCAGGGTTTCTGTCAGGATGGAACTAAATTGGGGGGAGGAAATGTGCGAAAATGTAACGCTTTGTGCAGCATGATGGCCCTCATGGGTTTTAGGGCCCTCATTAATGGTTTAAAATTATTATGATACATAAATTATGATGGAAAATCTCATGAATTGCAAAAAATATTAAATTGCAAGAAAAGCATATCTGATAATATACTGTACTGCATGATCCTATATATAATTCATTTATGGCATCCATCACATATCATTATATTGGGCCATTGTTTATGTATATATGGTCATTATGGTGTAATTTCATTACTTCTCAAAAAATACTAAACATAAAAATAATATTTTTTTAAATATATATATATATAAAAATAAACGGAAAGGGATATTTTAACGTAATGATGCTTTCAAAAAAGTGGAAATCCGCTAAAAAATGGAACTCTCACATGCCTGATTTCCCGATCGCGAAGCAATAATGGGGGAATTCAAGGGGAGGGGCATCTCCCGGTCTTTGTGAACATTTTGTATTTTGGAGCTTAAAATGGAGCAAAATCTGAATGTTTACTGTGAGAATTTAATAACTAATTTAATTAATATACTCTGAACTACAACAAAAATAATATAACAAAATCTTTCCTCTCAGAACCCCCTTCCCAGAATCACTGATTGTCATCATGGACTGCAGCTAGGGAGCGAACTATGTATGTTCAAAAAATATTTTTGAACAGTACATGAAGATAAATCCTTACATTTGCAACATATAGACCAATGTTAGAGAAGATGCTTGACTTACAACATTGATACATAAAACATTGTAAATAGTATTAAAACATAACTCTACATAATTTGACTCTGATCTGCATCATCAAATGATTTCATTTCTAATTAATACTTTCCATTTACACTGAACAAACAATTAAATCAGGGTACTTGTCACAAAGTAACAACTTGGAAAAAAAGCGGCACTGTAGATAATTGACCAGACTCTGTGCACCACTGGGGCTGGATAAAATCACTAGAGTTTACATGCAGATATCACAGACCCAGCCTCATAAGAACTGAATGGAAAGACTTCACTCGCCATCCTAACACTTACCTTTTCATAGTTGGAGATGGAGGTACTGGGTGATAGAGCTACTGGTGATGGGGCGACTGGCGTTCGGGGGATTTGCGGTTCACTGGGTGTCATGGTTGTCCCTGGTGCTGGGGTGACTGAAGCTTTTGTCATTTTTTGCGATGTTGCTGCCATGGGTAGCTGGGTGTTTGGTTTGGAGTTCATCGTTTCTGCCAACACTTCCGACAGCCGAGACAAGAATTGCACCTTCCTTGGCGTTACAGCTAGAGAAGAAAATATGACAAAATGGAGATTATAGTTTAAAGCACCAAACCCGATATAACTTATTTTGAAGACTGAATCTAAAACATAAACAATGTTGTATGAATTTGCTCGTTATCATCATATTTACGGGGGAGACAAAAGATTGGGAGTAAATTATTGGGATGGGGACCTTCCCCTTTCCCCCACCCCTGATTACAGACATTAACATTGAAAGTGCTTTAAAACACTCATTCAATGTGAATACCACTGTTCATTCTGGCCTGGATATGTTGACCTGTTATTGAATACCATTGGGAGGTGGGGGATAATTTCAAATTAGTTTTATTTTTGGGTGGGGGGTAATTTCAAATTAGTTTTACTTTTCAATCAACTTGACCCTGTAACATTAACTCAGAGGGTCATTCTCTTCATGTAAAGCAACATGCAAGGTCAGGCAAACGGCTTTCAAAGTAGACTTGCCATGAGTTTTACAGAAAATAAAACAAGATACTGTAAACAAACTCATATGTCTGGTGTTTTCTGTACTAAAGAATATCAACTGAGGTTTTTTTTAAAACAAAAGTATGCACAGTTCAGCTACTGTATGGCATTTTAACCCAAGAAATTCAGTTGAATACATGCAGAGAGTGCCAACACAATCATAATTAAATGTTATATATTGCAGAGGAATAAAAATCTAACTTCTTTTACAAGGGGAATTTTACCTTGGTATTAAGTTTCAAAATAGGGTGTAGGAAAAAGTTATCAAGACGATTAAAATGCATTAACCCTTTGGCACCCAAGAGTCGTTTCAAATGACTATCGACTTTTTGAATGTGATTAAAGGGGTATAAATACTTTCCAAGGGTTAAACGGAGCGGGATTGGTACCATTATCAAGAGCATCACGTTATCGATCATCACGTTATCGATCGATTTCCTGTACAACATTTGTTTAGGGGGCGTGAGGAAAGTTGAGTAATGTTGGGGACAAAATATTTTTTGGGGGGTAAAATGAGCAAAAACCGGCGAAAAGTCCTTTGTGGGAAAAATGATTTAAGTATGAAGGAAAACCCCAATCACATCGATGTTTCTACACTATGTTTTCGTACTACATAGATAACTTCGTAGCACATCTTATTTGACAAAATACCCACTCTTCTGATCAAGTCAGCACTCTCAAAACCAGAAATTCAGAAAATTTTGCCTATTTTGACCACAAAAAACGCCATTCTGGTAAATTATTTGCGACCACAACCCCCGGGATCGTTACAAATTTTATATTTTCCGAGAGATAATAAAAAGTTCCAATTATCTACAATTTAGTCTCATCAGAGATTCCGTATGTGAACGAAGTTATGACGAGTTCGAGCCATTGACAAAAGCACTATTGTGACGCTCGCGTGAATACGAATTCGTGCAGAGATGCGATAGGATAACGGTGCCTAGATTTTTTGCGATTAGGCCACATGTTTTTCATAATCAGACCCATATCCAATGTTACATTCGATCTAAGAATTCCCCAAGCAGACGATAGGAATAATAACCCATGCCATTGCATTGAGTTTGTTTGTTCAAAATTTAACGGCACATCAACTGTCAGAGCCATAAAAAGTGCCAAGAAAGTTAGTATAAACTTAAAAACCAAAATAATTTAAATATTTATTAGTATAAATGAAAATATAATAAAATCAAGAATTAAACATAATATAAGTTTGAAAATTAATAGAAAATCAAATTCTATAATATAAATTACATTGTTTCAAAAAATGTATAATAAGTTGTGAAGGATTTGTCTATGCAAAATTGCAAATCCGTGTGTGTCCGTCTTTTGTTTGTTTACAAATGTCAAATAGTGGGGAAATATGAGGGGGTGACTTCAATCTGTTATAACTTTACCAAATTGACTTGAAATTTGTCAGAGGTTTATAGTTTATCAGTCTTCAATTTTGTGTAACACTTTATTATGTAACGATGTTTACTTAGTGAAATATGGAATACCCAAGAAAACAGAAAAAAATTGGGTAAAACCCCAGAAATTAGGGGGCTTGAATATTTTATACAAATATTACTTTTAGACAACTCTGTAATCTCTGTTCAACAGTATGAAAGCAAGGTGAAGTGTAAATTGTATAATCATCAACAAAAAGAGAACAATCAACATTTGGAACAAGATCATTAACAATCAATTAACTTTAAGGTTGAAAAAGAGGAAAGAATACTGCCTTGAGGGACTCCCATTGTTTGTACAAAAGGGTCAGAGAGAATGTCAGTTGTCTCCAACACAAACTCTGAATATTCTGGAATGAAGATTTTTTTTAAGAAAGTAGGAAGATTAACACAAAGACCAGAGATATAAAGGTCCCTAAGAATACCATATCTTCCAAGTAGTATCAAAAGCTTTCTCAAGGTCGAAAAAAATAGCAATGGTATGTTGTTTATTTAAGAAAGCCTCACGAATATGAGTTTCAAGTTTAACAACATGATCGATACAGCTTCGACGATGTCTGAAACCATTTTGAGAAGATTAGATAATGTTATTCTTTTCAAGAAACCAAGTTTACCTATTATTGACCATGCGCTCCATGACTTTACAAAGACAAGAAGTGAGGGCAATATTTCGATAATTTAGAGGATTTGTTCTATCCTTATTTGGTTTTGGGATAGGAATAATAATAGCTTCCCGCCAAGCAGCCGGGAAGGTACTTGTTTGCCAAATATGATTATGGAGAGCAACTTTAAGTTCATTAAAGGTAAAAGGGAGATAAGATTCAAACGAAGGCAGCAGGTTCCATTTTTGTCTTTGGTATGACCCGACCACGGTAATCTCCTGGCTGGAAAGCGTATGCTCTACCGTTTGAGCAAACCAGCCTGTAAAATGGGATACCGCCCAGAACTAATGTTAGTGAAATTGGCATGACACAAATTTATTGTATTACACGAAATGAACAGTGTACTGTACTTACGCAGTTGATGTGCCAGGCAAGTTCCTTTGCAGCTGCTTGCTTCCTCCTGGGGTTTCTGAAGCTGTTGTTTCAAGTCTTCTATCTCAATACTTTTGGATTTTACTACTTCTTTTAGTTCGGATATTTCTTCTTTGAGTTCGGAAATTTGTTCTTTAAGTTGCTGTGTTTCAAAATTGTCCAGGTTTTGATAACTTTTAATGTCATAATCAGTGTCTATGGAAGGGTCAGTGGCCACTTCCATAGCCCTTGCAACGCCTTCAAAAGCACAGTCCGATTCATTGTTTAAAAAGTCAGTGTAATTAAAGTCTTCCACAAAAGGCTCCGCATCAATGAACTCACTAAATAGTGCCTTTTGTGCTGCTACCTTCGCATCCAACCTTGATTTAGCCTCTGTTTTTGAGTTCTCTTTTTCAGTCATTTTCTTGTTTTTTTCAGGGTTCTTTTTTTCACCTTTAGGCACTTCTGCTTCCTGTTGGACCTCTGTTTTTGAGTTATCTTTTTCAGTCATTTTCTTGTTTTTGTCAGGGTTCTTTTTTTCACCTTTAGGCACTTCTGCTTCCCGTTGGACCGCTTCTGATTCCAGAACTTTCTGGGTCTTGCGCCTCTTTCTACCTTTTGTCACGGTATTCTGCTCTGGGATCGGACCACTCTTTGACGCTACTTTCTGCAATTCTTGTTCCAATTCTGTTTGGGCCATTTTGAGTTCGCTCTTGTCAGCTATGAAATATAAAAAAAATGCAAAAATGCCATAATGCCAGAAATACTTTTCATAAGAAAATAAAATGCCAATCAATAATAACACGGTGAATATGGTCTTATACATGGGGACGTTTTGACGTAGGGACACCCGGGTCGTTTTGACTTGACAGGCGTACGTAGCGCTATAGGTAAAAACATGTTACACTGCTAACAATGTGGTTAGTTGCGACAATTGATAATTAAATTGTGGATATTTATATGGATTATTGAAAAATCGGATTTACATGCAAAATATTACATATGAGGTAAATTCATGGGCATTTCGATTCTGGAAATGAACAGGAACATATAGCATTGTAGAGTGATTGAAACTGCATGAATATGGCGGTATCCTATGCAAATGACTGGATCAGAGGCTGAATTATATGATCGCGCTTTTTTGCAATTACGATTATTTTGCGTTTTTTTTGTAAATTTCGGTGCGTTTTTAACCTTAAAAATCGCAATTTGTCCAATCCCTAGGTTATAGTATTGAGTGGAGTCGTGGAGGAAGAGTCCTGGTGTGGAAAGAAGTACAGGAATGTTAGCAATTTATAGTTATACCAACTGATTTGCTTTTGGTCAAAAGAAAGGTACCAAGAAAATAAATATATACACTCTTTTTTTTTATAAGAACCAGTAAATTTGAGCTGAGGCTCGATGTTCTTATTTTCATACCGTGTTTCAGACTCAAAATGTTCTTATTTTGTTCTTGTCACAGTCATTAATAGAAGAGCTGTGCCATAGGGTCAAATGATGCAAAACCATGATGTAATGTCAAAAACACATTGTTGTTATCAGACATCATTCATTCTATTCCAATTTACCTTCATCAGATATTCTTTAGATTTTAATCTGCTGACTCATACTCGTACTGTGTGTGAGGTGTCTCCCAAAGAAAAATATGGACATTGTCACTTAGGCCCTTTTTGCATAGACCCGACGATGTACTTCGTGTTAAAAATCATATTTATTTTTCTGATCCCAGCCTCAGTTTGTTCTTAATTTGTTCTTATTTTTGACCAAATCTCAGCCTCAATGTTCTTATAAAATTGTTCTTATAAAAAGAAAAGAGTGTATATTAACAGGCATTAAACAATGAGCAAAAGAATATAAAATATAAAGTTTGCAGATAAAGAAACAAAAATGAAATGTAGGAATCAGATACTTTAGAAATACAAATAGAATGGGTACTAATTGTGAATCAGTGGTGCAATTATCCTCTCTATCCAGAAAGTTAGGGTTAGTATGAAGGTACACTAGCAAAACAATTGGTAATTGTAGCCTTTATTTTTAGGGGTGCACCGGAACTTGGTTCCGGCCAGTTAGTTCCGGCAGGAACTCCCAATTTTATCCGGTTCCGGCCGGAACTTTTTAAAAGTAACCGGCCGGAACTGGTGGACTTGCTTCAAGTCATTAATATTGAAAACCCAATAGGCAGTATGGTTCCTTGAGTAGCTGTATCCAATTATTGGAGCAACAGGGCACTTCAACTTCATGAGAGGCATTTTTACCACCTTCCAACCCCCTCCATCCCATCCCACCCCTCCATCCCACCCCCAGTTTATTCAGCATCAAGGCTCCTCATATTAATATACATACAAAATGGCAGTTACACATTAAAAATAATCACCAGAAAAAAACAGAGTCCAGTACCAGTTCCGGCCGGTTAGTTCCGGCCGGTTAGTTCCGGCCGGAACTTTTTAGAAGTTCTGACAAGTTCCGGTTCCGGCCGGAACTGAAAAACCAGTTCCGGTGCACCCCTATTTATTTTACCACTGGTGTAACTTTAATTGTTGCACACTAACCATAGTATGTTTCAAAAATCAATATTAAGCCCTGACAGAGTTTCCATTAGCCAGAGGTTCCAGATCCCTGACGCACATGAACTGTCAGGGACGCCCAGCTCAAAATCCCCTGCGTCCGGGAGACCCCTCTAATTTTTTTAATTTATTTTTTTGTTGGCTAAAACATACACAATCGACCCAGAATTCCCATACAATAATACACATAGGCTAAAATGCTCACACAAGTACTAAATATCTTTCAAGTTGTTGTTTATTTACCCTGTCCTAACTTTCGAGACTCTTGAAATTTTGGTTGGGACTCTTCAATTTTTGTTGGGACCCTTGAACAAACGAATTGGAGAGTCCCGGGACTCTTGGCTCTGGAGGCCTAATGGAAACTCGAGTCCAGAAGGATTTTTCTGAAAGAAGTAAAAAACACTGTTGTGGCTATTCACCCGATCGTCGTTTATATTGCAACTTTATATCTCAGCATACCAAGTACCACATGGTCGAGACACGGAAAGGTAGCCTAAATTTTGGACTTCTAACACATTCTCAATGGATGCCAGACGTTTCGTACCTGAGCGTTTCGTACCAGAGTCATTTCGTACCCAATTGACCATTTCCAGATCTGTTTTACGCTTACCCTAGGATAGTGAAACTACCAGATCTTTTAGTTACCGTTACCCTAACTCTTGTCATAATGAAA
>JAODUM010123667.1:0-11834 GCA_025399915.1 Enypniastes eximia
GGTTCGTTGGTCCTGTTGATCTTAGAGTTTCCAAGCTAAAAAGAAGTGACCTGTAAAACAATGAACTAGACCGAACACAACACCAAAAAAACGCTTCCTTTTTGTTAAAATATTGTAGTTGAAAGTAGCCTTTGCTAAATGATTACAATTTTTCTGGATAATTGACAAGAGGCAGAACTGTCAAAATGAAGAAATCCATATCCATACTTAATATGAAATGCTTCAAGCAACCCCAGATGACAGCTTGCGATTTACCAACGGCACGTTCAAAAAACAAATAAGACAAATGGAGTAGACAGAAACTGTTTGGAATCGAACTGACACACCTGAATTTATGCAACAGTACCAATACTAAATTTGACAATCGAAATAAGTAAATCTACGAATCTACGATCTACCTCATACTTGGATAAACTACCTTATACAATGAAATGAACGTGATAACGCATAGGAGTTGAACAAATAAATAGACAAAAAAAGAAAAGAAAGTATAAATCATTTCCCAATTTCATCGGCAATAAGGCATACATTATAGCCGCATAAATAATCAGCAATAAGATATTTTTTATCTCTGCCGCCCTCCTTCCACCCTGCTGTTTAAAGCCGCCTAATTCAGTTTTATATATTTATTTGCTTCAACAAATAACCACATGTTAATCCATATCTGTGGGTTGCACGCCTGGAGTCGTTTTGCAACGAAAGGGTGCATCCTTCAGTACCAGCTGAAGACTGGACTTGACATCTTGTTCAGTTGAGGTGGGATGGTGGTGGAGGACACTTACTTACTCACTTACTCATAAGATACTTACAAACATTCATAAGGCATCTTACAGAGAAGTTGTATGGACATATCCACCTATAGGGTTGACCATTAAAAAACTTTTATTAACAACTTCACATGCACAAGCATTTTTCAGTTAAATAACATGACTTACATGCAATGGCTTTGAATATATTCAAGCCATCAAACTTTTTTTGCCACAACGTCCGTTCCAATTAAAGTTTCCCATAACTTCATATGTTGTCATGTGTAGCATTGTACGACTGATACAATTTCGTATGCCTTTGCCACCAACGTTTTTCAGTTGTTTTACCTAGGAAAAATTAAACATTTTATTTCATTGACCAAACGTTTTAACAATATTAAAAATCTATACCTCCCAGCAAACACAAAACCCTCTTAAAACTCGCTCACCGAGACGCTCAAAACCCGCTCAAATGTAGAGAAAAGTCATCTCATGAGAGGGTTTTAAGCGGGTTCTTGAGCCGGTTTTAAGCGGATTTTGCAACCAGTGTTGAAATCCGAAATGGTTCCCAAGCAACCACTTTTTTGAAGAGGCAGGGCGGGTTTTGCACCGGCTTTGCGACGAGTTTGCAACTAGGTTCTTGAGCAATCTAGATTCCGGGGCTTCTTTAAGAAGCAATCATTTTCCAGACCAACCTATATTGTTGATGTTGAATCATGAACATTATAATGAGAAGAGTGCATGTCAATGTATTGATAAAGATATTACGCTGAAAATCGTTCAATAATAAGAGAAATAACTTTCGCTTATACTCTAATACGGTGAGGCTATTGTGCCGGCTATAAATAAATAAATCTACTACGTACTTTAGTTACAAATTAAGTTTCATTAAAATGGAAGGACTGTAGCTACTTGTGTGTATATTCAAAAATTAGCTGTATTTACGATTCTCACTCTACAAAGATATGAAGAAATGCATAACTGTACTTACACTTAATGACTTAGAGAAGCCTCGTATCAACACTTTATAACATCTCACAATTTCCTAAAGACAAATAGATAGCTGAAACTATATGTTGGTAATCAAACAGGTACTTCTGAATTTATTGAACAATACTGAATTGTCATTTCACTAGAAACAGTTACGATTATTAGCATCAATATAGCAAAATGTAACTTTCAGTTGTGGTATGGCAGAGGAGGACACTTTTTGCAGTGATTAAAATGATACAATGTGCATTCCAGACTTCATTCCAAATGTAATTTCTGGTATATTTAAATCTAGTGGAACGTTGAGTAAAAGGAAATCAGAGAACAAAATATGAATGCTTATTAACCTGGTTAAATAACACTACAACTTTGGAATGAGGTTGTTCCTCTCCTAGTTAAATTAATAAATGGTCCCTTCAATTTAAATTTTTTATAAGTGGCCATCTTTTTCAAAAATAAACATTAGTTAGCGGAATTGTTAGCAGAAGGTATTATTTTGTACTTGAAAAACCTTGCCTTCCATACATCCTTCAATATGAAAATGAAATCACCGATACTACACTAGTACTAGCCAAAATACTTACCAACTCCAAGAAGTGTTCTTGGCTATCTTTTATTTTTTCCCTCAAGCAGCATGAGCTGCTATTGTTGCACATTTATGCCGGTAAATATCCACATTTTCATTATGACTCACAGTTCCGTTCATTTCTTGCATCATCTAAGTTGCTTCATCATGGCTAGTTAAGAGCTTCGTAATTTTCTTTGGGAATTCTAGAGTAAAACAATCATTTTACATCTTATGACCTGGAAAACCTTAAAGTGTATACGTTTCAGACTTTCTAAACCTTCCAAATCTGCTCAAATTCCAGAATATCTATTGGTTTAAGGAAGTTAGAAGGCCTTCTAAGCCTTCTACCATGGAGAGTTAAAGGTCCAGAAGAGTCTTATCCTTACCAGAAAACCAGAAGTTCTAAGCAAGATTTATGAAGGACCTCATAAAAGAAAGATATCGCAGATATCAGAATCTTCTGCAAAACATAAATAATCTGGAAGGTCCAGAAGAGTCTTATCCTTACCAGAAAATCAGAAGTTATCAGAAAACATGCAATATTATGAGGGACCTCATTAAAGAAAACTTCTGCAAAACATAAAAAATCTGGAAGGTATACCTTTTTGAACTTCTCTGTTGAAACTTGATATTTGCTTTAACTCCAATCCAAACGCGCACAAAAATGCACAACGAAAAAAAGAAAAAAATAGGCGCGCTGATACACTTTATTTTCTCAAGAAATGAGGGCAAGTATGATTTCTACCCGCATTTTAATTGGTTGATATCTGAGAACGGCACACTGATTGGTTCCTATTTTTTTATATTTTTAATATATATATAGCTTGCGCATACTGGCATTCTGCTAAATATTCACAAGAACGAGATTCCAGAGGAAACAAACAAAAATGATTGGTTAATTTTCATCACATGTTATTGTCGCGCTGAAAAACAGAGCACGCTTCTCTTTCTTTCCTTTCTAAAAAGTTTCGGAGAGGAATGCCGGTAAATCTACCACGTGTAAAGTTTCTCTTGTGCATTTTTTCTATGTAAATGTCTGTGGCTTTATTTGTGGTAGTTTTAGCCATCTTTCTACATCTTCGTACATATTTTTTATTGTTGTACTGGGTAAGATTTTTGGCATGAAACAACAAAAACATTGAGTTGTTGTAGCCACAATCTTTTATATGTCTTGGTCCAGTATGTGCTCATCAACAACATAATGTTGTTGAGAGGGCACCATTTTGTAGAGGGTTGTAGCTTGCCAGGTAAAAGAGCAATGGATATTTTCTGTCCTATATCTCAGTATTTAGCTATGTAGCTATGTACCATCAAATGAGTTCATTGTACTCTTGTACCACAGTGCAAGTAAGTATATATACGATGCAAGGTGCAAAATAATACCATAGCCAAAATACGGTTTTATTATTCAGTCCTAGGCCAGGGGTGCTTTTTGCAAAGAGATTCCGATCTGCCAATATATATCCCGATAGGTTTTTCAACTTTACCGATTTTGGATAGGAGCGGAATAGGCTTTTGCGGATAGTACTTTCCATAGGCACTATTTACTTGTTCATTCACTTTTTTGAACCTTTATTTATAACGAGTTTAGGTTATTCACTTGTTCAGGTTGATTGATTGCAGTTGTGTGCAGCGGTATTATCTCTCCAGCTTTCTGGACCGGATAGCCAACATTCTGGCTTCGAGAGTGGGCATGCTTCTGTTTTCATTGATCAAACTAAAAGTTCCAAGGCATGGGACGGCTGCCTTGTGCAGACAATTGTGTGGAGTTTAGCATAACCAGTGTGTAAGTTAGGTTAAGCACACTTTTCAAAATTAGCGTGATGTAACAATTTGCGTAAATTAGAGGTTTATATTTACTTTCTTTATATTTACTTTTTCGGCAATGAAGATAAAGGCTGCTTGCAATCTCCAGTGTTGGAGGGTTCACTGGTTAAATCGTCCTCTACATTGTATTTTTTTCATCATACTTATGTATGGTGAAATATATATTTTTGGGGTGCAAAATCCTATGGCTTGCCTTCTCGTGGCGCACCCTGTTAATTAACTAAAAGCCAAGGTCCCAAGGGTGGGTTGATGGCTCCTTTTGGTTGATTGACGGCAGCTGTGTGCAGCGGTATTATCTCTCCAGCATTCTGGTCCGGATAGCCAACATTCTGGCCAGCATTCTGGCTTCTAGAGTGGGCATGCTTCTGTTTTCATTGACCAAACTAAAAGTTCCAAGGCATGGGACAGCTGCTTTTGCAGACAATTGTGTGGATCCAATATTGGGATTAAAGTTATAGCATACTGGCAGCATACGTACTAAAACAAAGTTTGTTTGAAATTGGGATGATGCAAAAATTTGTTTAATTAGAGGTTAGGCCCTCTATTTTACTTGTTCATTCACTTTTTTGGACCTTTATAAAGAGTTTAGGTTATTCACTTTTTCGGGTTGATTGATCGCAGTTGTGTGCAACGGTATTATCTCTCCGGATATCCTGGCTTCTAGAGTGGGCATGCTTCTGTTTTCATTGACCAAACTAAAAGTTCCAAGGCATGGGACGGCTGCCTTGCGCAGACAAATTGTGTGAAGTTAGGTTAGGCACACTTTTCAAAATTTGTGATGTAAAACTTTGCGTAAATTAGAGGTTTAGGCCCTCTATATTTACTTTTTTCTATTTACTTCTTTGGCAATAAAGTTAAAGGCTGCTTGCAGTCTCCAGTGTTTAGGGTTCACTGGTTAAAACGTCCCCTTTTGCTGGAAAGATTTCACCATACTTAGTATGGTGAAATATATTTTTGGGGTGCAAAATCCTATGGCTTGCCTTCTCGTGGCGCACCCTGTTAATTGAGAATAACCGTGAAATGTTATTGTCAAGAACTAAATGCCAAGGTTAAAATCTTGTCTATATTATCAATTCAGGTGTTGTGTCGCTGGTTCGAATCCGGCCTCTTTCTCAAAAGGAGTAGCTCAGTCTGGTTAGAGCAGGCACCTGAAATTGTGAAAAGTAGATCTCATAATTGGATTCCCCATTATCCATTTGTGATATGTACCAATTTTCATTTAATTTTAGCAAGGTGTAACAATTTTTGCCCTTTTTGACCAAATATACCCTTTTTAGGCCGGAAATCTCCGAAATTGTGAAAGGTAGATCTCATAATTGGATTCCCCATTATCCGTTTGTTATATGTACCAATTTTCATTTAATTTTAGCAAGGTTAACAATTTTGACCTTTTTGACCAAATATACCCTTTTTAGGCCGGAAATCTCCGAAATTGTGAAAAGGTGATCTCGGAATTGGATTCCCCATTATCCATTTGTTGTATGTACCAATTTTCATTTAATTTTAGCAAGGTTAACAATTTTGCCCTTTTTGACCAAATATACCCTTTTTAGGCCGGAAATCTCCGAAATTTGATTCCCCATCATCCAATTGTCATCAGTACCAAAAGTGACAAAAAATTCCAAAACCCATCTCAGTGGGAGGGTTTTACACCCTCTTAGCACCGGCTCAGGAAACCCGTGTCATCCTGCCACCCTGTCATCGTTTTAAGTGGGTGCAAAGCCATCGTAGCACCGATGTATCTCGGCGCTCCCAGATTGCCACGACTTTGAGATATCTCAAAGCCGGTTTGTGTTTACTGGGATATGAATTCAAATTCCTAACGTGGGTAGTTTGAGTGTTACGGAAAATTCGTTTCCATGTTAAACAGTTAATATATGTATTCTCCCGATGATCTCCATGCTTCCATAGAAGTTTCCACCAAGCACATGCGAAAGTCAAATCGATCTCCGAAGCCATAGTCACAAGAGAAAAACTCTTTATCTCTTGTGACTATGCCGAAGGCAATGATTTCTTGTTTTACACCTTTTATGTGGTCCCAAAAAAATTATTAAAATCGGAGCTTTGTTTATAATACCAAGTTTATTATAATACTTGAGACGGAGAGTGGTCACGGTTATAGACACTTTTTGTATACAATAATGGCGGATAGTGGCGAAGTAGCCGTAAGTCGTCTGGAAATATTCCACCACATTCAACGAGTATTTGTAAGCAACTTATGACCAAGTTTACATGTTATATATGGTGTATATTGCTTAGAAATGAACTCACAAACAGTCATTCTCTGGATACAGCGTGTAAGTAAGTAAGTAAGTAACATATATTTCGCTGAGAAAGTTTAACAAGGTTGAACATCAATAAAATAGACTTACAATTTAAGTAATAACCTATAAAAAACAAACTAAGCAGGGAAATACCAAAGTAGGCGTACCTATTCTAGTGGTATCTACCTAGTGCAAAATATTAATGTAACATCATTTTGTTTTAAAAACGCGCGCTTGGGGGAGGGGCTAACCTGATATACGTCGTGGAAAAATGCATTTTTATAGTTTTCATAGAGATCGAATTAACATAATATATTAGACAATGTTGATTTCTAATAGTACTGTAGTATGAATACGAATGTAGGTTAAGAAAAGTTTAATAGGAGTCTAGAAATTTATCAGTGATAAGTCTTTTGAGGTCGTTTTTTTTAACTTTTAGTAAATCTGTGTTGGGTAGTAATTTAATACATTCATTCCATGAATTTATACACGACAGTTTAATTGATTTCTGGCCATACCGGACAGATTTTGTGTATGGTGTGAATAATTTCCCAGTTTTTGAACTTCTAGTTTCTATAGAATGAAAATTATTACTTGCTATAAAGTAAGAATCAAAGTTTTTTGGTAGATTATTGTGGATTTGATCATGAACAAAAAGGCAATTTAATAGATATATGTGGTCTTTAAATTTAAGAATTTTTAATTTTTTAAAGAGTGGGCTTGAATGTGCTTTAAAATCTGAGAAGGTTAATATTCGCATTGCACTATTTTGTAGTGTTTCAATCTTTTTAACATGGTCATTTGATTGTAAGGCCCATGCTTGAGAGCCATAATAAAGATGGGAAGCAAAGGTTGAATGATAAAGTGATATTAGTTCTCTTGCAGGAATCAGATAGCGGGCTTTAGCTAAGATGCCATTAGCTCTTCTAAGTTTCGGTAGTAATTGTTTACATTGAGATAACCCACTTAGAGATTCGTCAATTTGAATACCTAAATATTTAATAGTTTTAACAGGATAAATTTTGCAGCCATTGATCTTGATCTTTAAATCTATGGGAGGAGCAGGAGTGAGAGGTTTTTTGAAGAAAATAAGTTCTGTTTTTGCAACATTTAAGGATATTTTATTTGCTAACAGCCATTTATATAGACATTTTAGATCGTAATTGACATGTTTTTGAATCTTTTTGTACGAATCATCAATATTCAGAATATTTGTATCATCAGCAAAATGAAAGACAGTAGAAAATTTAATAGAGTTGTGTAGATCGTTAATATAAATTAGAAATAATAGTGGACCAAGCACGGAACCTTGAGGGACTCCATGATGAACAGTTGAGAGCATAGATTTGAAGCCGCGTATAGATACAAATTGTTTACGATTGTTAAGGTAGGACCTAAACCAATTATTAATATTACCTCTTATACCGTAATGCTCAAGTTTATCAAGAAGAATTTCATGATTGACCGTATCAAAAGCTTTTTGAAAGTCTATGAAAATACCACAGGCTACCATTTTGTTATCTAAGGCCTGATTTATTTTATCTGTTATACTTATCAACGCATGGTTAGTGGAGTGTTTCTCTCGGAAGCCAAATTGGAGTGGATAAAAACAACTATTTTCATTTAAAAATTTATACAACCGAGAATGCATGATTTTTTCAAATATTTTATTAAGATTAGATAGAAGAGAAATTGGTCTATAATTAGAGATTGACATACGAGAACCTTTTTTAAATATTGGTATGACTTGGGCAGTTTTGAGTTTATCGGGGTGAATCCCTGTTTGAAATGATAAATTTACAATATGTGCTAAAGGCTTAGCGATTTCAAGTTTTATGAGTTGAATTATTTGATTTGGTATACTTTCAGGTCCAGTACTCTTGTGAGCTTTAAATTGGGATATGACCTCAATGATTTCTATTTCATTAGTTAGAGAAAAATCTTCATTTAAAGCAGTTGGAGATGGTTCATTTAAAAAGTCAGAGAAATTTTTATTTCCTTCATACTTCCTTTCTTTAAGAATGTTATCAGCAATATTAGAAAAATAATTATTAAAACTATTAGAAATTTTAACAGGATCAGTGAGGGTTTCATTTTTTTCAATTATACAAGATGGAACGTCACAGTTTTTTGCTTTAAGATTTATTATTTCTTTGATTCCTTGCCATACTTTCCGGAGGTTTTTGTTGTTTTCAGTAAAGTAATTAGAGTAGAATTTTTTTTTGTTTGTATTAATTAGTTCATTTATAAAATTGCGTTTTATTTTATATTCAGAAAAAATGGTGTTTTTGTTTTGTGGTTGTTTACATTTAACATACTTATTATATAGTTTGTTTTTCTCTTTAATCTGATGTAATACATCATTGGTGATCCAAGGTTTGAACTTTTTCTTGTGTTCCTTGTTAGTTAATTTTTGTAGGGGTGCATATTTATCAAGCAACTTATTGATGGATTCTAAAAATATGTCTAGAGATTTATTTGGGTCATTAATACCAGTGACAATTTCCCAATTTGTACCCAATAGATCCAAGAGGAAGTTATTTCTGTCAAAGTTCTTAAAGTTCCTTCTATATATATTGTGCTTTTTTGGAAGGTGATGTTGATTAGGATTTGGAATAATTACAAAAGATGGTAGGTGGTCAGAAATACCAAGCGTAAAATTTCCGCTGACTATGTCAGGATCAAATTTATTTGTAAATATGTTATCAATAAGAGTATTTTTTACAAGGTTTATTTTTGTTGGAAGAGAAATCATTGGTAGTAAGAAGTTAGATGTAAGTAAATCAAAAAAATCTGAAGTAGTGTCATGAGAGGAGACGTTTAAAAGATCAAAGTTAAAATCACCAGCAATAAAAATATTCTTTTTTTGTTCAAGATTTAATTTGTGAGTGAGAGGTCTTAAATGTTCTTGGTTGAATTCATCAGCAGACATGCAAGGGTGTCTGTAAATTGCTCCTATAATATCGTTTTTCTTGCCAGGATTAATTATTTCAATGAATTTAGATTCAAGTTTCTTAGCTGCATATATTTGAAGGTCATTTCTAGGTTTAAAATTTAATTTTTTTGAGACATAGAGTAAGACACCGCCTTTAGTAGCTTCGGTTGGAGTACCAACCGGTTTATGAAAGTCATCCAGTGTAATATCAATCACAGGTTCAATATTTTTTTCAATCTTAGATTCAGTTATTGCTATTATATCAAATTTAAAATCAATCATTTGAAGAAATACTTTAAGTTCTTCAAAGTGAAGCTTGATTGAGTGAATATTTAGATGAAGTATGGAAAAGTTTTTGTTTGAGTCAAATTTTACTTTACAAAATTCATCAATATTATAATAATTACAATTTACATTTGTAGTTGTATCATCATCGTCATCATCATCATCACTTATTTCAGCAGAAGTACGATTTATAAGTTTGCTAATGTGCTTAAGGTAATTTAGTTGCTCCTCTGAAAGTGAGTTTAGCTCATTTACCACATTTAAATCAGAATTTAATGCTTTGGTAACAGCAATATTAAATTCATTGCTGGTAAGGTTGGAAAAGGGAAACATTTCTTCAGTACATTTAATGCAATAAAAAATATCATCTTTATTTTTGAGAGTTTTGTAGTCATTATCATTTAAAAGGTTACATTTTATGTGAATCCATTGATTACAAAGTTTGTTATCACACTGGACGGCTTTATGATTAACATTTACATTCTTATTACAGACTTTGCATGGGAACCATTTTAGGCATTCGTTACATTCATCATAATCAGGTTCTTCATTTAATTGTCTAAAGCATGACATACAAGGGAATTTTTCCATCGAATTATATCAGGTAAGCAAGGTGACGCAGCGCACAGTGTTAACTTATTTTCAAAGAGAAAATAAGTACAAAAATTTGCAATTGTACGTATGTGACAAGGGGGATTTTTTTTGGGCAAAGTGAAATCAAACAGACACACAAAGTTTCCTAAAAATTAGGTTTGTAGTAATACAGCATTTTAAAATAGTAACATTTAACACACCAGAGCTCTAGTGCTATCCATATAGCTAGTTTGATTAATCTGAGGCAAAAAAAATAGTATTTTATAAAGAAGGTAAAGAGAAGCAGTGAGATGCTCAAATGAATTGGCAATCCTGAAGCAATCGAGCACTAGAAATCATAACCGTAACACATCATCCTGCTACATTGTCATAAACTAAGAAATTAATACTCACTGAGTTGTGGATGGAAGAGGAAAGCAGCAAACAGCATTCATATGATTTGTGTTTTGTGAAAGTCGCGTTTTTTCACTACTGAGGTTACCATTATGGTATCGGAAAGTTTTACCGTGAGCCAGGTAGCGCATCATAAGAAAATTTATATTTAAAAATACGAAATTTATCTGAATATGCTATTTATTACCTTCCTCTTGCAGTGAACAATTTGTTCAACTCATTCTCGTGCAAAATTTTCAATGGAGAGCTTTCTTCATTCTTTTTGATATGTACGATCCCGTTGTTGGTCCAAAATGAATATATAATTTCTTTATTGTAAAGATCTCTTACAGCATGCCATAACTTTCTGTAAGCTGGACATAAATTTTCATTTATGTACAGCCTGTTACTACCAATAATAGCTTTTAAGTTGAGATTTTTAATGTTTTTTCTTGCCGCATTTATACTTTCAATACTTTTCCGGTTCACGAAACGGACAATAGTTCTTCTAGGGAGGTTAGGATTTCCTTTTTTTGACTTAGGAAGACGATGGCATGCTACAATATCGTTAGGGGATACTGCAACATCCATCGCCTTAAAGATTTTTATAACATTTTCTTCTAAGACTTTGTCAGGAATATCATCCTTAATGCCGGCAATTTCAATGTTCTCCCTACGGCTGTATTGGTTTGACAAGTTTTGCTCAGTTACCAGCTGAACGAATGTTTCATTCTGTTCTTTCTGTTCGTTTCTGATTTCGGCATTTTCAAACTGTAGTTCTTCAATAGTTTTTTTTAGGTCGCTAATTTCCTTTTGAAGTTCGTCTCTTATTTGCTTAATTGAGTTTTGGAAATCATTTCTCAGTTCCAATATTTGTTCCATAATATCGGCGTTTGAACAATCACTTGGTTCAATTATGCTAACTTTTTTGTTTGCTTTTTTTGACATCGTAATCGAGGGAAGATGCAGAAGTTTGAATGAGATTAAACGATTAAACGATAACTAGCTTACCAGATGCTTCAGGAAACTGTTGTAGGTGGGTGTGTAGCTAATTTTATTTTATTGCAGTATATGAATATGAATATGGTTCTGTCAGAAACTTTTGTGCTGCGATTTCTCACATTTGAATTCCCGCCAAAAAACACGTCCGATCACCACGCAGACAAAAACATGAGTCCATCATACATAACATAGCCTACTGATATAGAACTGTGGTAAAGAAAGACAACATAGTCTATGCTACTTTGCTGGAG
>JAODUM010124777.1:0-11764 GCA_025399915.1 Enypniastes eximia
CTGCATTTTTATTTCTACATTTTCATAAGTGCTGGCGGTGGATAGAAATTGTGTTATGAATAACGTTTATGCAGAGGTTGCTTCCCTATGGGAAACATTTTTTATTTAACATTAAAATAAGAGCGAGCCATTAAATTAGGACTCCAAAAGTTCGTAAAAACTAGTAAGAATCTTCTTAATTTAACGTGAAATTTAGACTTTTGAGGATGTCATTCGAATGTAAATTCGAATGTAAATTCAAATTGAATTCAAAATTCAATTTAATTGTTGAGAGGTTACGTTAAAGAGAGAAAAATGGAGATGAAAAGAAAACATTTTGAACTTACAGATATTTTACATTACATCCGAACAAAAGAATATCCGTTCGAAGTAAAACAAAAAGGTGATCAGTCAAACTTTAGAAGAGCCTGCAAGAAGTTCAGCATAGAAAATGGGCAGTTTTTCTACAACGATCGAGTTGTCATCATTGACGAAGAAAGACAGAATGAGATCATTAAAGACGTACATGAAGGCCTGGGGGAGTCTAACCAATCAAAGGCTATGGCTTCCCACCGAGGAATAAACACTACTTACGACAATGTGTCGTCTCGGTTTTTTTGGTATTCTATCCGTGGAGATGTTATGAATTTTGTAAAAAAGTGCGATGTTTGTCAAAAGCAGGGAGATTTGTCATTAAAAACAAAAACCGAGCTCCAAAACGTGCCCATTGAAACAGCAGTTATGAAGCAAGTTGGAATTGATGTATGCAATTTACCAAAAGTAGATGGTTTTTGCAGCTTAGTCGTGTGTATAGACTATTTTTCCAAGTGGTCTGAGGCAAAACCGATCCAAGATAAAACAGCACCAACGATTGCGAAATTCATTTACGAACTTATTTGTCGCCATGGTTGCTTTTCGATTCAGATTAACGACCAAGGCAGGGAATTTGTAAACAGCGTTTCGGATGAGCTTCACCGTCTGACTGGCGTGAAACAACGTATCACAAGTGCGTACCATCCACAGGCGAACGGATTGGTGGAAAGACAAAATAGGACGATTAAGAACTCGCTTATTAAGGTTCTTGGTGACAACCCGTCCAGTTGGCCGTATATCATAGAAGGTATCCTTTTCGCCCACCGGGTGAGTCGACATTCGTCAACCAAGTTTTCCCCATTTCAATTAATGTATAATCGTAAGCCGATTTTACCGATTGACGTCAAACATGATCTTCCAGCTACAAAAGCGTTAGATCCCAATGAACCATTTGATATGGATACGTTTCAGGCTGTTCTAGACTCCACATTAGCCATCAGAGAGAAGATTTTCACGAAGGTGGAGCAGAATATCAGTCAGGCTCAACAAAAGCAAAAACGAGACTATGACCGTCGTCACCAATCTTCAAATGTCATTTCCGTAGGAGACAAGGTACTGCTGAAAAACAACAAACGCAATGATAGAAAAGGAGGAAAATTTACCTTTAAATGGTTAGGTCCATTCGTTGTAAAGGCATTGTCTCCGAAAGGTTTGGCAACATTGCAGAATTTGAAAAGTGGAAAAGCATTGAAGAATAAGTATAACAAGGTGCAACTAAAACACTATGTTGATGGTAATGAGGTTATAGTTGATCAAAGCAACATCAGTGAAGAAAAACCTATCATCCATGAACCAAACGATGAAAAACCAGCCCATACCACTAATGACGAAAAACCTCCAGTCCTACTTGAACATGAAGACATCGACATCAACAAAAAATCTTTTTTCAGTTTGCTCCCTGATGAGCTTATTGAAGAAATACTCTTAGCAGCTCTTAAATCATCATCCCATGTCAATGAAACATATCAAAGCATAATGGGTACCTGCAAGAAATTTCGACTTATTATTAAGGAGAAAGGGAAAACTATGCTTCCTCACATTTATGTAAATCCTGACGATGTTTTCAAAAACATGCCATTACACAACGGTAAAATCAAGATCAGTGTTCAGAAGTTAAGAAAATGTTTTGGAGAAAATAGCGGTCTGTTATTAAGGTTGTCAGAAATCATAGATAATGGAAAATGGAAATCTGCGTGGGTGCTTCTTCTCAAAGCAAAGAGAAAGTCGTGGTACATCATTGATCGCATATACTGGAAGGGACGTAAATGCGACATACCAGTCATCCATATTGATGACGAAAAGGATGCTGTTGATGCAAAAGAGGAAGAATTCTGGCTGCGAAACGATCTGTACTATTTGAAAATGAAAGAAAAACAGATTCTCATGAGTGATAAAGCTTGGCTAAATGATAACATCATGGATGCTGCACAACGCTTAATTTGTAAGGCTCTGGGAAATCAGGACTTATATCAGTCCGTCCTGAACACCCAGAAGCGGTGTGTTGCAAAATACCAACCAGTTGATTCCGAGCACATTCAGTTATTACATGATGGAAAGTGTCATTGGTTGATGACCTACTGTGCAGATGGCAAAATATTTATTTGCGATAGCATGGGAGGCACACTCAATCGAACAACGCAGAAATCTGTCAGTGCTCTTTATAAATACTGTACAGATAAACATGGCAAACTTGATTTAACATATCTACCAGTCCAGAGACAACAAGATGGGCATACGTGTGGGCTTTTTGCTGTCGCATTTGCGGCAGAGGTGGTAGCTGGCAAGTCCCCAGTCGAAGCGTCCTTCATTGTCAAGGAAATGAGGTCACACCTTACTGGATGTCTTGAAATTCAGGAACTTACACCATTTCCGAAAACCAACATGGACTTGTAATGTAGATTTTTATGAACGTTGATAAAAAAACTAGAACTTGCTATTTTGTTATTTTTTTACTTTGCATTGTATTAGATAAAACATAAAACATCGATTATACGGTCTCTTTTTGCTTGATACAACCCCTCCTTTCTTGACTCTTTGGCGATGTTAACCATGAAGTGAAGGAAACCTTATTAATCAGAACGTCAGTTTGATCGTTTGTTTCAGAGGTTTTTTGCTAAGATATAATTTCCAAGATTCAATGGTTCTCTTTTTCTAATTTCTACTACTGGCAGACGAGACTAGTGTTATTCTTTGAGTTTCTTTAAGTTTCAGTAATTGCTGCAAGATAGTTCATATTGTTATTATAATTAATCCTGTCACTGTATGATGGGTTAAAAACACCAAATACTAGCTTAACCAAAAAATAAATATAAACAAAAATAATACTTTGTTGGCCATTCGCGAAAGTTTATGCTCGCGAAAAATTCTCTTTTGGCCGATTCGCAAAAGTTTATGCTCGCGAAATGCAAAAATTAAGCGAATTTCTGAATTCGCGAAAGTTTCTATTCGCGAAAGTTTCAACTCCTAAAGTTAATACATATAGCGATTCTTCGTATAACCTAAAATTCACAAGTTTTCTTCACTATTTCTTGGTAAGTCCTAATTTAACGGACCACTCCTATTTTAACGTTAATTTAAGACTAAAAGGTCTTAAATTAACAGTAAAACAAAACCCATGATCCTAATTTAACGTTAAATTAGGACTTCGGAGTCCTAATTTCATGGGTCTTAATTTCACGTTACACCGGAGCTCCCTGTAATACACCAAAGCTCTTCTGCACCATTGCTATCATAGGTTTTGTTATCATCCATAACAAAGGGTAAAGGGATTTGGTCCATGTTTGCAAGGTCACGTACTTCGTAATTTACCCGTAATTTACTCGCAAAGGTTTAGCATGAAATTGCTGGATTGAAAGCCTCAAATCGGCAGGATACTTTTGACTCCTATGTGTTTTCTTTCTCAACGATACTCCACTTCAGGATAAAGATCATTCAAAATTTGACGTTCACGGAGCGTAAACTACCATCTTTTTACACTGGTCCCTTTCTTACGTAGTTCCAAGAATTCTTCATGAAGTTTCTTCTCCATCAGTGGGTACTTTTCTTTCGCATAACGCTTGGACTTGGATCTACTGTTCATCTGAAGAATGCTTTCTGCATCTTTAACCCAATTTCGAACTTGTTTGCGATCAATGGAAAAGTTTTTTTGCAGTCTTACTATAACAATTTTTCTATTTTCATGATGCCATTGAATTACTTCTATTTTTTTCTCCTTTGAGTAAGATTTCCTCTGGATAGTAGGTGCCATTCTTATCGAAAATTCAATTTTCCTCTTCACGTTCACTTCAAGAAAAAACTCAAAACAACACCACACAAAACAAGCTGCAATCGAACGTTTCTTAAATCGAATTTTTAGAAAACAAAGATGTTACCATAGCTTTGTATTGAAAAATTATTTCAGCAAGAAGGTAATGATGTCATGTTTTTGTGTTGCACAACTCAAGTCTAGAATTAAAGGACACCATGTTTATGATTACAAATATACTGTTAACGAAGAGTTGACATGCACCATAGTTGATAACAAGCACAGCAGTAACGCGATTAAAGTTATGTTTCGTAATGAACAGAAAAAGAAGAAAGGTAGTGTAACAGAGGAACAGCTCGTAGGACATGTGCCAGAACCTTTGGCTAAGATTTTGTACCCGATAAAGGAATGAAGGCAATCATCACAAGGGAAAAGCGACGTGCGCCTGAAGGCACTTGGGTTCCTGGAGTGGCATCATTGAACTACCCTGCACATACCATATTTATACAGCAGACTCACAAAAGATACATCCGTGCAAAAAGAAAGAAAGAAGAAAACCAATAAAGAGTCGTTTGCTCCCAACCTCATGAAATGGCATTGCACTCTATAAGAAGGCCTCATCAAATCTGGTGCAGATCTTCCAGATTATGATCCGAAATGGGCCCGATTTCCACCACATAAAAGATTCAACGTCGACCAAATACTCCTACCATTTGCAGTCGATCGTACCACAACATACGAGCCGGAAATTCCCAAGGAGGAAAGAAAAGATCACAAAGTGTGGGTTTCCAATCCTGGTGCCGGCTTATAAAAGAGACAGTGTTCTATACAAATAGCCTTTAGTCCCACTGACGACAGTTTAAAGTGGCCGTCATTTTTCGAGGGTTAGAGAAAACGAAAGAAGCTTATCATGAAAAATGCACAGGCATACGAATGTATGCGTAGATTGGGCAAAAAAAACTTTGGCATCTGCTGTTAACAATTGAAAATTAACTGCTGTTAACAATTGACAATTAACTGCTGTTAACAATTGACAATTAACTGCTGTTAAGGTGGAAACCCCCTGAAAAACTTATCTCCTGAAATATGATGCAGAGATCAAATATTTTTGCATGCTTGGAAAGTACTAAGCCTAACTAAGAAAAATCAGTAAATATTTTTTTCAAAAGTTGCCATAGTAACCGATAAAGATGGCAGATATATGAAAAAATGGGTTTACCCCAGCCAAGATTCTGACCTAACCGTTTGGAATTTTGAGTTGAGATTTTTTCTTAGTATTCTAAGACAGTTAATTCATACATTGAGCGCAACAGAATGTTCTATACCGTATTTAATTTTTGGTACTGGACCGCTAAACTGGGCGGTAAAAAAAACACAATATTTTGAAATTTTAGGCCGCCATATTTGAAAAAAGAAATTTTAAATCAAAAATCTACTCCGCTCAATGTATAATTTCTATTAAGGCGAAGATCTTCTGAAAGTTTCATGGAATTACCTTTAACGGTTTCAGAGATATCTTGGCCGGGAGACCAAAAACATTGAAATTGAGAAAACGGCATTTAAAGTCAAAAGTAAAGTTTATTTTGTTGTTTTGTGCCCTTTTTTAAATAAACACAAGTCAAAAATTGGTAATAATTAACCTGGAGTTACTTTTATAAATGCCAAACATAAAAATAACCTAATCTTTCAAAATGCACCGGCTTTATACAAAGTTCCTTCCTTGTCTTTGTCTGTATCGTCCTTTTGTTTTTTTTCCCGCGTATCACTTTTCGTCGTTTCTTGGAATCGGCTTTAGCTTTATAAGCAGAATGAAACAATCGTTTGCAATTCAATCTACTGCAACCTTTTAACATATACCGACCAGGAACCATTTTCATCTTTTCATAAATTAGCACACTAGCCTTACGCCCAATGTTGAAGTTCGCAACAGCGTCAAAAACACCAAACTCCAACTGTTTGAGGGTGACAAATTTTGTTTTCGGAAGTCTTTGCCATATCGTACCATTGAAACTTTCATTATGGTTTTGTGTTTTTCCATGAAGGCAATCCATCAATAACTTTTCTGAGCTTAGCTCCTCAAAGATAGGCTTAACTTTGGCAATAACAGCTATCGGTAAACCAGCACCCGGCTTGTAAAAATTTGTATTGTTCGCTTTGTCTTGCTGGTACTTACACCAACTATCTTTTCCTGGTGGGCAATACGCTGAATGATAATTGTTGTCCTTGGAAGATGCAACGTGAAACAGTGTTGCACGGATAGCACTTTGCATCGCCTTTAAATCACCAACGTTTTGCCGAATGGCGATGCCATAGAAATTTTGCAGGCGGTCGATGATAGCTTGAGTCAATTTTCCCTTACCACTGAGACCTTTCACCCCTTTTTTCAATTTTAATAACCTTGAACCAACACGCTTTTGGACGTGGCCAACACACTGGAGTTTTCGTACTTTAGTCCCTGGATAAGTGTCGATCACAGCTAAATGGCTCTTACTATCACCGTCACCGTACAGTTTGGTATATCGCAATTTATATTTTTCGATGGAACGATCAAAAATTCTTTTTGAGCCTTCAGTTTCCATTCCCCCAGCCGAACCACGATAGTTGAAATTGCATTTGTGTGTTGACTTCCACAGAGCATATTTTTGTGGGTCAGAAAGTCTTGTAGGTTCCATATTTGTACAAGTTCTACAATACCTACTCATTGCTTCCACGTCAACAATTTTTCCAGTATCCATTGCAATAGCCGTAACACAACCGTTCAAAGATGAATGACCTCTGCGCTGCCAAGAACCATCTTGGGAAATGGATGTGTCAACAACTATGTCATCGTCGGCATTCACCTCTGAGCGTATTTCCATAACGGCATCATTCATTGTTTCTTCAGCAACAACTTTTGTAGCTGCAACAAATTTATTGACGAGATTGTCATAATTTTTGGTGGTCATCGGCTTTGGCATATCCATTAATGTTGTGAATGTTTCTATGCCAGCATGGCCTTGGCCACATGACCTCATAGCATACACCATTCTTCGGTTTACATCAAAAGCTTTATCATGTTGCTCCGAAGTGTAAAATCCCTTTTGGTACTCGCATTCCGCACATTCTATACAAAGGTATGATGCAACACCTTTCTTCTTCAAAGTTTTCTCAGAAAGTGTTAATGTCATTTTGGTACATTCTGGGCATCTCATGGCATTAAAAATACAGTTCAAAATTGCAACATCTATTATTCTATAGCCAGTTATGGGATCATGGGACTTTGGTGTAGCTGAAATAATTGGTTCCACTTTACTTTCCGAAACAGTTTTCGAAGCCGGGCTTCCTGTGGGGGTTTGTACATTATTTACATTATGAACAACTGCAGTATCCTCAGCATCATTATTTACATTGGTATTTACATCAATTACAAGTTTCTTCTTTCTACAAAATACTTTCCTTTTCGTGTGGGTCTTTGTACAATATTTGACTCTGCAAGCTTTTCCCATTTTGAAAGCACTTCTCTAACCAACTGCTTGTTAGCCTTCAAAACAAGCTGTTTCTTACATAAAAATCAGTATTTTGCAGAACCGAAGATAGCAGATTAGATATGTTTTCATATTTTCATTTTCATTTTACCAATTATGGACTGTTTTAGAGCGGTTTTAGACCTAAGTTTTGTAGGAAGTGGTTGCTAAGGGAATAGTCACAATCTTTCTGTAACATACGTTACATGAACTAGAAGTCGTTATGTACTGCTTTTCAGTGTGTTTTACTACAATTTTCATTGGGTGTGTGAATTTTTACTTATACTAAATGCTTTTTTTATGAACTTCGGTTAGTCTTACTTACTCTTTCTATCCAGTTTGCACTGAATAATACAATAATCTTTGTAACGTATATTACAAGAACTTTGGATAATTATTTTCTTAAAAAAGTATAGCTATACAAACTTACATTTGTCTGTGTTTCTTCCTCTGTGTTAGTACATTCTAAAGTGTGTATTTTTATTTCTAGATTCGTTTAACATGGCTAAAACCAATGCAGAAAAACAGCCACAGTATAGGGAGAGAAAAAAACTTCAACTTGGAGAAAAGTACTTTGAAAACGAAAGGAAAAGACAAAAACGTTACTACGCCAAAGCAGTATCGTTGTCTGACAAAGAAATAAAAAGAGGCGTCTATCAGTAAAAAAAAAGAGTTCGCAAACATCGGGGAAAAACAAAAAAGCAAGAAGAACAGGAACACAGTGAATTCAACCAATCTTCTGATAACAACTCTACTACAGCTTCCCGGCTAGTGGTTTCATTTGCGTTTCCGAAACGTGGCGAATCTTCTGTAAAGTGGAAAAGACGAAGTGACGATCGCTTGTACAAAATGATTGCTAAGCTTGAGATGGAAAAGAGTCGTCTGACTAAGAACAACGCGAAACTAAGAAAGAGAATAGAAAGGAAGCAGAAGGCTAATCTTTCTAAGATATTGACACCAAACAGAAAAACGATTGCTCTCATGAATTCAGCAGGTTTAAATCCAAAGAATGCTCCGGAGATAAAGAAGCACCTGCTTTTCGCAGAAATTGTTTCTAAAGAAATACAAGAATCGCTTAAAGAGAGGGGAAATAAAAAAGAGTGGAAAGATTGTAATAAGTGGAAAGATTCTCAGAAAATATAAACTGATTAGATACGCCTCAGAACAAACTGGCACCGATAGAAGAAAACTGGCCAAGGTGAACAGTAAAACAATAACTGAGACAAAAAAAGAGAGGGTTTGAACCGGAATTGCATCAGCGGCTTTTGAAATTTTATCACAGAGACGACAACTCAACCGCTCTTCCTGGTAAACGAGATGCAGTGAATGTTCCAAGAATTAAAAAACGTATTCAGAAAAGAGCTCTCAATGACTATCTAAGTAATTTGTATCTGAAGTTTCTGAGTGAAAATCCCGAGGTTAAGACATCTTTCACAACATATGAGACCTGCAAACTTTCTTCTTACGAACTTTGTAAATCGAAAAGCTTGTTTGTGTACCCATCATCAAAATATGGCGCTAAAATTAAAAATGTTGAAAAAACAAAACAAGTTGTTATCTACAAATCCGGATATTTTTGCAAGAAATGACGATCACAAGGTTATGTCAATCATCGATAGCATAAGTTCAGATGTGTTTTGCTACGAAATCTGGAAAACGGTGCCAATAGTTATCAAAACCAAATCGGGTGAAGACAAAAAAATCCGGAAAATGAAAATTGTAACTGAAACGAAAAATCATGCTGAGTTCCGAATGTACTTTCAAGATGAAATGCGTTCTTTTTGTAGCCATGTGGAGAGAATTAGATATCAATTTATGGCTCAACGGAAGACCAAGGAAAGTCTACCTCATATTCACATGGACTTCTCAGAGGATTATCGTTGTAGATCTCAGGATGAGATACAATCGGCTTACTGGAGTCCAACTCAAGTAACGATTCATCCAGTTGTGATGTATTATAAACATGAAGAAGAATTAAAACATCAGAGCTATGTTTACGTTTCAAATGAATCGCGCCATGATGCCAGGTTTGTTTATGCACTGATAAAGTCACTGATCCCAAAATTGAGGGAACTCTTACCCGGTCTTGAAATTATTGGACAGACACGCCCAGCTCCCAATACCGGAATAAAACGATTTTCAAGGTGGTAAGCTGTCACGAGGAATACTTTGACGTGAAAGCCTCATGGAACTACATGGAGGTTGGCCATGGAAAAGGCCCGTGTGACCCAATACGTGGAACAGCTAAGCGCAAAGCTGACCAAGCAGTCAAACAAGGGAAATGTATCATACAAGATGCCTCTGATTTCTACCAGTGGGCCATCAATGATCATAGTGCCATCAAGTTCGTATATCTTTCCACTGAGGATTATGAGAGGCAGCGTCCTTTTTGAATTCAGTATGTAGAGATGTGAAACCGGTCACTGGTACTATGAAGCTTCATTCTGTATTCTCAATCTCACCAAACAAAGTATGGACATGCAACACGTCCTGTTTATTTCCAAATTGTTTTTGCCAATCTTCATTTCAACCAGCAACATGTTGTGAAGGCTGGAAGGAATTCAACCTGAAAGATACCGCTAAAGGTACTGTAATCACAACAAGCACTGTGAATACAACACCTGCACAAAATGTAGAAAAATGTCAAAATGTAGTACCAGAAATTCAAGATTACGTTGCTGCCGTTTATGACAAGAGAGAGTGTACGTTGGGAAGGTTGTTGACTTGGATGAAACAGATGCCTTTATATATTTTCTCAAGCACAGCGGAGATCTGAGTCGGAATACAAAATTCATATTTCCCAAAAGAATTGACGACGTCTGGATCAATTTTGAAGACATTTTCTGCATACTGCCTCAACCGATCGAATCGAAGCGAGCAGCTCTTCAATTCGACCCAGCAGTAATCGATATGGTGATTTCGAAGCACCAAAGCTGGTTAAAAACTCATTAATTACTGTATGAAGACAGCATATTCGTAGTTTTATCTCTGTTGTGTCTATTATTTTCACATTTCTATAGGGTATATTGATTATTTTTAGTCATTATCATAGTTTATTTCTATTTTTATGCTTTTTGTAACATACGTTACACCGACAAATGGGTCATAAGATTTGTCTCTTTCTGCATAATAAACTTGTCAGCCGTTAAATTTGAAGTAATATTGTAAGTAAGATTAAGTAATAAGCAAAACTGCACTCGAATTTTACGTTCGTAAAAGTCACGTAACTCACGCAACTTACGTTAGCTACATTTAACTCTTCTCAAAATTATACAATACCAAGTCGAGATGTGGGTAGTACATGCAAAGATGTTTGACTCATTTAGTTCATCTATTAAACTTTTCAAAGTTGATTGATAAATGTAAATTGACGTTTCTAACTTTAAGTTAGACCAGTAATATTCCAAAGAAGCAAAATATGAAATAAAATAAAATACCGATGTTTTGTTCGTCCCTGTTGCACTTTGGTTAAAATTATAACACTTTGTCTGATGGAAACAAGCTACAGAGTTGAAAGTAAGTGTTTGTAGCCCTGTTTAAATGACCTGGAATAATGTAGAGTAACGGTAACGTTTGTTACATTGTGCTTTTCAGAGCATTTTCTTTTATCTAATTTAAATTGCTAAAAAACCAGATCTAGTACCGCAAACCAATGATTTTGAGCCCACAAAAGACCATAGTTTTCAAAATAATAGCTTTCATATGACAATTACAATATCACGTTTTGTGATTTCTGACATTCAAGATGTCGCAGTTTTTTGAAAATGGCTCTAATAGCTAAGTTCCATCGTAGTGTGGTTATTGTGATTTGCAATCTTAATAAATAACGTACAAATGTACGTTGAGGTCTTTTGTACTCCTTGAGGTCTTTTGTACTATTCTTTTTTTCTTCGTTTTTTTGGTTGCGGCTGTAGTTGGATGCCCTTTTCAAGATAACTTCACATTACTGTTTCATTTGAAGGTGACATGAATTGAGTGTTTTGACTACAATAGAGGGAGTTCAGTTTTGTTTTATTGGTGCTACACCAGGCTATATTTCCATAGCTTTAAAGTAACTGTGTATTTTAAGAGATTTGTTTAATATGTTTCTTGATTTGTAAAGGATCCCAATGCTTTTGGAAATCTTTGTTCTAACATTGGAAATTTTCTGTTTCCATGTGAGAGT
>JAODUM010125887.1:0-11755 GCA_025399915.1 Enypniastes eximia
GATGCCAATGGATTCCCATTGAAACCCATTCAAATTCCCATTGGTTCAATGGGAACCCATTGGGACCCATTGGGATCTCAATAGGTTTCAATGGGAATTTTCTCCTGGGACACGGGAGGCACAACATTATTATTTTTTTTTTGGGGGGGGCACGTTCCCCACATGCCCCCTTGGCAACGCCACTGCCAAAGATGGTCACCAACGGACAAAAAACTCTGATAGTCCGTACTTTAAATGATTCTTTTCGCACCATTTGAACTTTTACGTGCCCAACAGTGACGGAGTCCTGCGAGTAGGTTTAAGTAGTATAATAAAACCTGATAGGAAAACCAGTGCCACCGGTCGACTGGCAAATATCTTGGGATGTCACGAGGTTGCTCTCGGTCACACTACAGCATCAGACGATACCGTTTACAAGGGAAAACAACCAGTCGTTGTCATGCCTATCAATTAATTGTTTGTCTACACAAATATCATTGATATTCAACTGTTCTGTGATATCAGTGAACGTTTGTTGCGACGTGTACCCGCCGAAAAAATATTTCCACACGCAATTAATTTCGGTTTTACCAATAAGGAATATCATACAGTCAACACGACACTCATCAATACCATCGAAATATACATAAGACATAACATTGGTAAGCCTGTACCTTCATTTCCGTCAAAACGCTATGTTAGATTTGCACGTCTGTAATGCATAGATATGATCTTCCACGTTCTTATCATCATTCGATATTTAAACAGTACATGATAATGATTATCTCCGACACAATATGAGTCTTCCCCGTCTATCAAGCACCCATTATCAAAGAGGGCATGGAATCGGTGCTGTCTTAGGCATGTTACTTGAAGCCGTCCCTATCTTGCAAACACTTGTAACCATTGGCCTGACATATAGGTAGACGTGGCCTAGATTCAGGAACACAGGTGGCCGGTGATGTGATGGCAAGTCAAATGTATAAACTTCTTCAAAGACACGTACACGTCAGGGATTACGTCAATGTGCTAGAGACGGTACGACACACGTAATGACACATTACAAGCAGGATCAGGGGGTGGTCGAGGTACAGCTGCCCGAAGGACAGCACCTGCTTGAATGAGAAAAGCAGTACCTGCCCGAAGAAGAGAACCAAGGAAAGCACAGCCGTCACGCATGGGTGTATATGTCCACAGGAGAGCAAAACATACTAGAATCGAAAACGTACATCACATCGTGCCAGTTCAAAACGACATGTCAAACGTCAAAAACCTTACTCTGACATTTTAGTTAAATGATAACATGAATCCTCATTCGTGCGAATATAGTAAAGTGAGATGGATCTGTTCTCCATTCCACTGACACAAGTGGTCATAGATGATGGTGTTTTTTTTTAAACAACCCTATTTCCGGTTTATCTCAACCGTTCGAGTTTATCATATCTGGTACAGGGGATCGTTACATCGATTTGGAAGATACACAATTGTATATAAAATATAAAATCTTCAAAGCACACATATCATCTCTTACATATACAGGCACCGCCGATGATGTCATCAATGTAGGATCAGTGATTTACCCATTGCATTCACTGTTTAACCAAATCGACATTTTTGGAATGTATAACACATTTCTGAGTCGTCGCCTCTATATCCATATCGCACCTACATCGAAGCATTGCTCATTTATGGTAAAAAACCAACAAGGAGGACTGAGTAACGCATTATTTTATAAATATACACCAGGCCATCTCAATAATACATACAAAACTACTACTGGTACAAATAAAAGACTGGTTGTCGTACAGCACATTTTAGAGCCATCGAAGAGGTCAAACTGTTGGGACGTTTACATAGTGATGTGTTTCACATGGATCGTCACATTACCAATTGTGTGGATGTTCGCCTGAAAGTGATTCCGTTCGTGTTGATGTCTGGTAACAATGTGCCGACTTTCAAGATTCAATTTAGCGAAGTGGCGTTATTCGTACGACGTCTAACCCCTAATCCTACCTTATTGCTGGAACATGCAAAACTATTGAGACAAGGGTGACTGCCCAGTATCCAATTCGCAGTGTGCAGATTAAAACAAAACATATACCTGTTGGTACTACCAATGGACTGTCGGATAACATGTGGTTGGGAGAACTCCCAAGCGATCATCTTTGGTATCATCAATACCACCTCTTCCACCGGTGATTATGCAATCAACAGCGTCTCATATATCTCTATGAAGTACTGTACTGTGGGACCGATGAATTTAATATTTGGCGGTACGGGGAACAAATATGTGCATGTTTACGATTCTTTGTTAACTGCATTGTATAAAAAGAATCAGGACGAAGGATTTTACATCACTCGCAAAGAACACGAGCAAGGACACACTCTGTATGCCTTTGATTTTATACCTGATGCTCATCTTTTATACCGAATTCGACAATCTCATCGAAATTCATCAGCATGCAAACGTATCGTTTGATGACATTCATTGACGATGGATAACCGTACCTTGAGTCATCTCTTACAAACAGATCCGTACACATCTTATTATTTCCGAGATGTTTTCGCTACCGATACATTACCTAGCATAAAACGAGGTGCTTGTTATGTGATTAATACTGCTAACCATTACGATTCAGGACAACATTGGATATGTATTTTGACCCCTCTGGAGCGAGGAGTGTAGAGTATTTTGACTCTTATGGTCGATCTATGACGACCATAGCACCTGTGTGTCACATCTTCTCAGAAATCATAAAGTTGTATCCAATACGCAGCAACGAATAATCTGATGATCACTGCTACCTAATTTACCAAGGTCCTTAACCTTTTGAATCATATTTGGTGCACTACTCAAAACAAGACCTAAAATATTTAAACCTCTAGTAGGAAAAGAAACATGCTGATGCAGGAAACAGTATCGTAGCACTTCAAAACAAAATACCACCTTTACTACCATAAACACCATTATCTCAAGAAATATCTGGATAATTAAAATCACCCATTATAATAACATCTTTATTATTACAAACAACAGTAAAAATATTAAAAAAAACAAATCATCATTAATTTGATTACTATTAGGAGACCGGAAAACAGCACCAATAATCAAAGGAGAACGTTTGATACTACCAATTTGAATCTCGCACCAAACAGAATTAGTAAAATCACCTTGTAAATCCTCTCTCTGAATGATGTTAAGCTCACATTTAACATATAACAACACTCCACCACCAAAACATCTACAAGTATTTACCATATCTTGTCTGTACAAAACAAGTACTCATTTACCCCTTTTCTCAAAGGGTGGTTGATGAGTGGAATGATTTTCCTGCATTCCTGTTTTATGCAAGCAGTATCAGTGCCTTCAAAACGGTGTTGATAGATATTTTCCTGATTGCGGTAGAATTTATGGTGACTTGAGTGATGGTGGTTTTTCCTCAGGATCATGTTATGAGTACATTGACCTTTCTGATCCTTACTTTACTTAACTCAACTAACACGCTAAAAAGTCGCCCATCGATAACACGTAAAAATGGTTGGAAGCTCAAGACGGTATACCTTACACAAACCGGGCAGGCGACGTTATGTACGCAACATAGTGATCGTGAAAGGTATCGACGATCAATGACAGGCCGATTTGGTGGATGTGAAATCGTTGATGTCTTTTAATCGTGGGATGCGTTATTTATTGACGTGTATTTTTCCAAATATGCATGGGTGATACATTTGTAGATATGAAGGTGGAGTCGCTGAAGAAAGCTTGGCAACAACTTTTCGTCGAATGTAGATGGTCTATCAAGCTACAAACAGATAAAGGATCAGAACTTTTTAATTGACACGTGAAACAAGTTATGAGATACCAAGGTGCATGTGCACATCTTTGCTACCGAAAACGAAACCAAAGCGAGTGTGGTAGAACGTTTCAACCGTACCTTGAAAGAAAAAAATGTGGAAATACGTTACTGCAAAGAGTACTCTCAAATACATCGACACACTAAAACCGTTGGTCAATATGTATAACAGTACCACACATCGTAGTATCGGAAGATTCCCTTATAGTGTGCAAGATCCCAACGAATTGGAAGTGTGACATACTATGTATCCTAACATGGTGAATTCCGTACCACCTCCCTACACGTTAGAAGTAGGAGATAAAGTAATTTTGAGTATGGCAATTCAAACATTTCGTAATTTGATATTTACCTCGTTGGACCGAAGAAATATTTACAATCGTCAAACGCCACATTAGAACACCTCCTGTATATAGCGTCGATGATTGGAACGGTGAACGTATTGAATGCACATTATATGCTGTCGAATTATAAAAGGTGACCAAAAGGACAGTGGCCTTTTTAAAACCGAAAAAGTGCTACGACGTCGCAAGACTAAAGATGGTCGTACCGAGTATGTTTTGTCAAATGGCAGGGTTATCCTACCACTTTCAATAGTTAGACGCCACAAATGATATCTTTATAAAGAGGGGTCTATTCATTAAGAGTACGTGTCAATATTTGCTTTTTAAAACAACGTTAGTGCTGTTAGGAGCCACGCATCATCAGACAATGGATTCGTTTTAGGTCACATTACCGAACAACAGCTTCATGCAAGTATTTCCAAATAATACGTTGACCCATTATTGTACGCAATGGGCCAAACCGTTACAGCCCAATGGATCGTGGGAAGTAGCCATGATAGCCATCACGACGTACCTGCATTCGTGGTAGGATATCGGGGAGGCTGCAGGTGACATTACATGTATATGTAGTCCATGGGGTGAATATGTGAGTTTTAACCTCCCAAAGATCAGTGGCGTCGCCAGGATTTTTTAACCGGAGGGCACTGGGGGCACATATATTATCTGAGGGAGCACCAAGTCTTTATTGATTTGTGGCATGGGGAAGGGGTTTAAGGGGAGAGGTATCCCATCCCCTTTGAAAAAAAAAGGATTAATTAATGGTCCTTAGATGCAATCTGGTGCTATATTTTGTAACTTTTGCATAAAGCAGTTCAATAATATTGATTATAGGCCTGGGTTATCAGGGTTACAAAAAGTAATAACCTATCATTAAAAATGTAATTTGTTTCAAATTTTATTTGGAGGGCCACTACAATAATTTGGGGGGACACATGCCCTCATGCTCCTTGGCGACGCCACTGTATCTACCAACAACTTCATACCAACTATGAACAACTTTGCACTTAACGGCTGTGAAGTTATTGACATTTCAAGAATTGGACTATATGATAATTACTGGGTGCAGGTCCGAATAATTATATGTCCAGAACAATGTAAAGTACATGCAAAGTGAGTGTACAGAATGCAAATATCATAAGTGGGCAGATATATGTAGTGTAACATACCGGCAAATAGTGGCCGTGATATCTTACTTGTCTTCGGGTCTTCCAAGCCTACAGCTTCTACACTCCTCTTTTCTCATCAAAATAAGCCTAACTTGATGTGTCAAGGCCGACAGGATTTTTTTGGAAATACAAAATCCACAGAAATCTAGCATGATGGAGTAAACTTAAACTCAGACCATAATAAGTTATTAAGACTTGATTTAAACAAGTTCAAAGTACCAGATCCAACTGCTACCTCTGGCAAGCTATTCCATTTGGAAACAATGCGCTGAGAAAAAATATTCAGCCTTTGAGTAGTACGACACCAATGTTTATACAATGAATTTCCTCTAGTAATACAACTACTAGATAGTGTGAAGAAGTTATCTCATGAAACATCATCAGTACCCTACATGATTATGAAAACTTGCAACAAATCATTCCTATCTCTTCTACACTCAAGCGTAGGTAAGCCGAGACTAATCAATCTTTCAGTATAAGATTTTTCCTTAAGACTCTTAACCAACTTTGTGGCCCTACTCTGTACTTTCTCAATCAGAATGATGTGCTTCTTAAAATATGGAGACCACAAGTTGCATATTCCAAAATTGGTCCTACCAAAGATTTATATAGGATTAAAAACGTTTCCACGTCCATAAGATTACGTTATAACACCTAGTACCCTCTGAGCTTTGTTAACACTTGTAGTGATGTGCACATCAAGGAGGTCATCTCCTATTCTGTGTTCAATGAATCTTGCACAAGTAATCTTGGCTAATTGGTTATGATGATTTAGTAATGTATGTTGCACAAATGCAAAAAGGTGCAGATTTAAAACAATAACTGATCACCTTTGCTTGCATTTGATCAATTCACATTGGATTTGTGCATTACTTGCCAGTTGATGAGGTTGATCAGCCTCATGAAACACATAATTGACTCTATATATGTAAGTACTATACTGTAAAGAGAATAACAAAACCAGGGAATCATTGATTTTAATATAGTGAAGTAATTTTGGTCAGGAAGAATGTCCTCAAAGATAACTGTGATTCAAACAACATCCCTAAAGCCTACAGTGTAATTGATGTAGACTAGATCCAGTGTTTAATGTATGGACTGTACACCGGACATATCCGATGTACAACTTTATTTGTTGGCGTCGGCTTTGCATGCAAAATTAACGTTTGAGGCTGGTTAAGAATAAGATGATCATGGTTATAACAACCTGCCTTTTTAACATACTGCTTATGTGCATGCGTCCCTTTCATGACATAAGCGTACACTGCTCTCATGTTTTCTTTATGGAACATATGGTGTTTCATTTCACAACACGGCGTACATGCAGACTGGTTCTTTTTTGGTGTACACATCGACTCTCCAAATCACGGTGTAGCATACACAAAACTAACTTTTCAGACTGGGACTAGACTATACAGATGCCAAAATATATCTGACATATGAGCAGTAAGAGGCATAATATTTGCTAGCCTTGACTTCAGTTGTTATGGTATAGGCCTATAGAGAAACTATGCTGATTCATATTACATACGTATAGAGAGCAGAGAGTATCAATAGTTTATTTTACTGTATTTTAGGCGTAGGGATATGTTTAGTAAAATGAGGGCCTGAAAGGTCACGTTTGGCGGGATGTCATAAATACAGGACTGTAGGCAGTAATAGGCCTACGAGGCAACGGGACGGGTGCATGATGTTATGAATGTAGGCTAGCCTATGTATCGTTATTAATGATTTATCAATTTTATTCAATATCTTACTAATTATTAACGTTGGATTTTAGGAAGCTAATCATCAAGTTGGCTTATAAACATAAAACAACCCTATCTGCCATGGTGATCGTGGATGGCAACTGTGCTTTCACCCTACACTTTCCGTAAGTGACCTGATTATAACGAGGCAGGCGGCATGACTCCATTGAGGGAGTTGCAACACCCAACTCCCAAATAAAAACAACCGAAACCCTGCTCCTGTCCTGGGACCGCTATTTAACGTCCCCTTCCGACGGACTGAGTGCGTAACAGCCCTTGGCCACTTTTCCAAAGGCTGGAGGAGAGATGAGGAAATCGTAATTACAACTGCATTATTCAGCTGCGATTCACAAAATTGTAAAAAGCACCTGACCCAGACTGGGATTCGAGCCAGGGACCTCTCGATTGCTAGACGAGCACTCAGGCTTACCTAGCTCTATAAGTATTATGTTCGTCAATACTAACGTTGTACTCAACGTTAGGTCTGTAGCCTTCTTCTTCTTCTTCTTCTTTGGAATAAAACCAATGCGCTCTTATGAGCATTTGACGGAGTGTGTTGGTAGGCAGTGCAAGATTTATCAGTAGCAAATTTGTAGATATGATGTCGCTTCTCTCTTGAATCTTTCTTCGCCTTCTATAGATGTAATGAATTCCGGTAGCTTATTCCAGTTGGTAATGGTTCTTGGGAAATAAGAGTTTTTATATGCATCAACATAAGAGACCAAGTTTTGGAATTGCTGACTGTTTGAACGAGTATTGCTGGTATGTGGTGTAAAGATATGTTCTGTTGGGACTTCAAGTTTGTTGTGTAATATTTTGTGACATATTATAATGTCTGTAATATTTCTTCGGTTTTCAAGTGGGGACCAATTTAGGGACCTTAGTATTTCAGTTTTACTATCGGTCCGTTTGAAACGACTGGTAACAAATCTACCAGCTCTAGCCTGGATTTTCTCAATTTTATTTTTTCCCGTAACTGTTTGGGGTGACCAAACAGAAGAGGCGTATTCAAGCTGGGGTCTGACATAAAGGTTATAGGCGAATTCTTTGACATGAGGAGAGCAATTATGGAGGTTTCTAGAAAGATAATTTAATGATCTAGTGGCTTTAGCAACAGTGGAGTTTATGTGGGGTACCCAAGAGTGTTTATTATCAAAGGTGACACCAAGATAAGGATGAGATTTAACAACTTCGAGGGGTTGACCAGATAAAATATATGTAAATTTAGATGGTTTAGTTTTAAGAGTGGTAGTTAGAACAAAACATTTGGAGGAGTTAAATTCCATAAGCCAATCCTCAGACCATTTATTCAGAGCATTTAAGTCAGATTGTAGAGCATGGTGGTCTGAGATTGAGTTTATTTGACGATATAAAAAAGCATCGTCCGCAAAAAGGCGAATATTGGACGATACCGTATCCGGAAGATCGTTTATAAAACAAAGAAAAAATAAAGGGCCCAGAACAGTACCCTGAGGGACACCAGATAAGACATGGGAAGGTTTAGAAAATTTACCATCAATTAGTACTTTCTGTGTACGTTTTAATAAGAATGATTTAGCCCAACTTAAGTAATTATGACGAACACCATAATAGTTTAATTTATATAATAAGTGAGTATGGGAGACGCGATCAAAAGCTTTAGTGAAGTCCAAAAATATGCCATCCACTTGGGATTTTTTATTTAAATAATTTGCTAAATCATTGCTAGTTGTAAGGAGTTGTGAAACAGTTGAGCGCCTTTTACGAAAACCATGTTGGAAAGTGGACAGCACATCATTGGATTCAAGATGGTTCATGATTTGACTTGACATAATATGTTCAAGGCATTTTCCGAGAACACTTGTCAACGATATAGGGCGGTAGTTTTTTACGTCAGATTTAGGTCCTTTTTTATGTATGGGAGTAATATTAGCTTCTTTAAAGGCATCTGGAAAGACTCCAGAGTCAAGGGATTGCTGGAATAAATTTACAATAGCAGGGGAAATTTCAGAGCTAATAGCTTTAAGAAGACGGGCTGGGATATTGTCTGGACCAGTAGCTTTTTTAGTTTGCAGGCCACTAAGAAGTTTACGAATACCGTTTAAGGTGACAGTTACTTTCGGGAGGTCTTTATATGGGGATGCACCTTTAGTAGGTATGTCGCTATTGCATGGCTTGGTAAAAACGGATGAGAAATGATCATTGATTAAGTTTGCTTTAATTTGTGGATCTATAATTGTTTCGCCTTGGTGTTTTAGAGAAGATACACCATAGTGATCTTTGCGTTGGCTTTTGATAAATTTAAATAAGTTCTTTTTATTTTCGGTATCGGAGGCTTGGTTATTGAATAAGTTGTTGGTGTAGTTCCAGTAAGATTCTTCAATCAATTTATTAACTATTTTATGAAAATGTTTGTACTGGATTGTAGCTCGCGGGCATTTACTTTGATTTTTTAGTTTAATGTACAAATGTCTACGTTTACGTATCATTTTCTTAAGGAATTTGTTAATCCATGGATAGCTGTATTTTCCTGATATGAGTTTAGAGGGAATAAATTTATTTTTGGCAAATGTTAGGTAGGAAATTATGCATGAGCAGTTTTGATTCACAGAGTTTTTCTTAGAGTCATTTAAGTATTGTTTAGTGAATTTAGAAGTGGCTTCCTGTAAACCAGCTATATCACCGCGTTTCCAGAGAAATATTTTACGGGGACTTTTACGGTTTATTGGAATTTGACATAAGATATTTGCAGATATGATATCATGGTCATTCACAGTGCTCATGCCAGGGCCTGTCTTAATATTGATGAGAGTATCAGGTTTATTTGTTAATATTAAATCTAAGATGGCACTACCTCTAGTAGGCACAGAAACCATCTGCTCAAGGGAGAAATCTGAGATAATGTCGAGTAGTTTATTGCAGGAGTCAGAATGAATAGCTCTGGGTTTTTGGGAGAGTGAGGGCCAATCAATATCTTTTAAGTTAAAGTCGCCACATAAGTAAACAGGTGTGTTATGATTTTTAAGTTGGTAAATATTTGATAAGCTGGATTTTAATTCGTCAAGTAAATTTGATGGCGAGTTTGGCGGACGGTAGAAAGTGCCTAGGATTAGAGATCTATTAAATGTGGCTTGGATTTGTACCCATTTTATTTCACAATTTGAGTTTTCATTAAGCTCAGTGGCAAGGATAGTGTCCGATCTATAAGCGATAAGAACACCACCTCCACCCAAGGTGCGGTCTTTCCGAAAAAGTTTGTAGGGAGGCGGAAAAACTTCCTGGTCAGGTATATCATTATTTAATTTAGTTTCACAGGCAAATAGTATGTCAGGACAAAGACTGTTTAGTAAGGTATGAAGTTTGGCACGTTTATTTGATGAGACAAGGCTGTTGCAATTAACAGTGACAATACTTATATTATCTTGGTTCTGTTTAAAGTTCTTATTGTTAATGTTTGACCTGTGTGTATTGCGTGGGTTTGTTTTAGGTTTATTTAATTTGATAGGCGTAGATGAGGCGATAGGAGACGATGATGGGGTGGGGGTTTCATCCGAGGAGTTTAGGAAATCAAAGGAGTTTGACACTTCAAAGGGAGAGTGAAAAAAGGATGGTGTGTAGTTTGGAATGTCACAGATGGGACAAGACCAAGAAAAGCTTTTATTGAGCAGGTTTAGGCGGTCATATGACGATTCACTAAAATCAACACAGTTTATATGAAAAAAAGTCTTACAATTATCGCAGTCTATACATTTTTGGGTCCAGGAACAATTTTCCCCACACCACCCACATGGCCAGGAATTTGTTGGGCCCGGGTTCAGTTCCAGATCCCCAGCCTGAATAAGCAGTAAATTAAATAAAAATACAGTAAGAAATGAACAGTTATGGAGTTTATAAAATGAGAGAGGCTGATACCATTTGCGTTTGCGGCAAGATGAATTTGAGTTTAAGGCCCACACAGAGAAAAATGAGTTTGTTTGATGTGCATTTTGTATGCCTGACAAATGTAATGGAGTGAGTGTTGAGTTTGTATTATGAGTGAATTTTGTTAAAGTAGTGTGACTAGATGCATAGTGTTTGATAAAAATTAAGAAACAAATTAGAGGTATGACAGCAGTAAACTTTGAACGGGAAATGTTAGGTCTAGCCATTTGACCTGGTGATAATGTGTTAGGCTAAGGTGTAAAAATAACCTTAGGCTATCTGCCTAAAGTAATGTTATGTAGGCCTAGGCTAGATATGTACACTGGAGTGTTAGGCTAACACTAACAGGTAGGCAGTGTACAGCATGCAGAATAATTCCAAAAACAGACCATTTTCCAAATGTAAATCGTAACCAGGTGTGAAATTCAGCTGTAGAAGTTCCAACATAATACAGAAACGCAGATGACTCAAGAAATAAACAACAAAAAATCACGAAAATAATACTAAGAAAAATAAACGATCTTGCACCACCAACCTCGATGACATCATCATCCAACTGTGACCACATGATAACTGCGACTACTACAGATAACTGTGACCACTTGATAACTGCGACTACTACAGATAACTATGACCACTTGATAACTACGACTACTACATATAACTGTGACCACTTGATAACTGCGACTACTACAGATAACTGTGACCACTTGATAACTGCGACTACTACAGATAACTGTGACCACTTGATAACTGCGACTACT